>CBVK0102923646.1:0-11135 GCA_900067695.1 Picea abies
GAGGTATGTCACCACTAAACCCTGAATCCTGAAATCGTGATGAGATTAGTTTAGGCCTTAACTTTGGTATTAGTAACTTAATTAATCAAGATCAAAAGATAACTTCCATTTTTTCGGGAAAATGGGGATCGGGATTTCACGATTCGATATGTATTGAAAACGTATTGCTCTGAGTGAACCCGAATCCCGAAAGGTTAAAAGATTGTTAATTAACTCCTTTATGGTTTTAATTTATTGTGATTAAAAGTACTTTATAGAACGTGCGACGGGACTTTAAAACACTTGAGTTTTCTTCCTTTTATTATTAAAAAATAAGGTCATTTCGGGATTTCGTTGCTAGGCTTTTGGAACTGATAGTGAGAATTTTACCTTATGAAAATTTGAATCCCAGAAAAGGAAATCTTAGTCTTAGAGATAAAAACTTTAAGACCTGGTTTCAACATGGCCTATTGATTGTTGACTTTGACTTTTTTTTTCATGTTTGGGAAATCGGTCAAAACGTGATAACTTTTGCATACGGTGTCCATTTTCGAAAAAAAATATATGGTCGAAATTGGCACGGCGAGCCCGACGCAGTGGCATTCGTTTCATGTGATTCCAAGAACTTTAATTTTTAGGCCTTCCTAGATCCATTTTGGATCACTAACCCATAGGATTTTTGGGCCAAAGTGTGGAAAAATAAATATGCTCCTGAGGTGGAGCCTCAGGATCTCATCCGCATGGATGGGAACCGACCGGGTTCTCTCATTTGGAATTCTACCTGGCAGAATAGAGAGCTAGTCCAAAAAGAAAGCTTCTAGGAAGTACACAATGGGAATATCACCCTCTTCTAGGATGATGCCTAGGAACAAATCCCAACCCTAGAAAACCAAGAGGGAATGGAACGAGTTAGAATATCCATGATGGAAAAAGATTGGACCTGGGGCCATCGATATTAGAAGAGCTCAGGCTCCCTGGAGTCAGAATTCGTTAGAATTTTGAAAGATCTGGGAAACTGGACTGCTCAGTTGGACTCAGAGGTCAGAAACCGCATTAAAGTTGATCTCTCCCTCAAACACATAAGAATAAAAAATGATCTGAATATTATATGTTGGGTAAATAGAGGTGAGGGGACATACAAAGTTAAATATGCCTACTTACAAGAAGAAAATTTGTGAGAAGAAGACAAGAGAAAGGATTGGCAGCGCATCTGGAAACCTGGGATTTTGCCCAAAATTGCAACCTTCCTGTGGATAATCCTTTCTAGGAAAGTTTTGACTTGGGATAAACTACGAAAGAAAGGATACAAAGGCCCCTCCATCTACATGTTATGCAAAATGAAGGAGGAAACCCTCCCCCATTGCTTTTGCACCTGTAGAGAAACGAGAAGGATCTGGGATAATGGGGAAATGATGTTTCATAGATCCAGGACCAACAGGGATAAACCAATAAGCCTAATCACCGAGTGGTTAGTAGAGTCATTCCAAAATCCCATCCTAAACAAATATTGGGAGATTTTTCCAAGTATTTTGATGTGGAACCTGTGGAAAGAAAGAAATAGAATAATTTTCAAACAAAATTCCATCTCAATCTAGGGAGTATGGAATAAAATTAAAGAGAATGTGCAATAATCCATTGCTTCAAATACCTGGTCAGTGGAAGACAAAAATTTTCATGTGGGGGAAGAAGAGATCTTCAGACGTTGGAATTTCGACCTGGCCTTCCACCAAGCTCACAAAAATCCTCCCCGAAAAATAGAAACGATGAACCAAGCTTAGAAGCCACTGGAAAAAGGAGCCTTAAAGTTAAATTTTGACAGAGCCTTCAAGGACAACCATGGGAAATTTGGTGCGGGGGGCCTTCTGAGAGACTTTGAAGGGAGAATCTTGGCCATGTTCACCAACAATATGGGGTATAACTCTAATAATAGTGCGGAGTTGGAAGGATTCATCAGAGGATTGGACATGGCCAAACACCAGAGCATATCGAGTCTGTTGGTGGAAGGTGACTCTCTCCTAATCATAACAACTCTTAATCATCTGAGAGAGGGATCAAACCCAGAAAAAATCTCCACAAATAGGAGACTGTCTCATGGTTGGACATAGGTTGCTAGCTTGATGCAACATTTTCAGGTGCCAATACTAGCCCAGGTACAAATAAGTGCCAACTCAATGGTGGACTACTTGGAAAATGCAGGAGTCTAGCAAAGGTATCAAACATCGAGGTGGTGCTTGGGGGACCCACTGACCACTTTACTTGGAAAGAAGCCATGAGACTAAATGAACTTGAAATTAGATGACATGTGATGAGTCGAGATAAGGAGAATACAATGGGTGGGGATCTGGAAAAATGGAACAGGACAATAGTCGAAAGGATTAGAGATCAGGACCCAGCTAGAGAATCAAATCCATCCTCTGATGCCACTAGGCCCCACAAAGAGATAGAGGAAACACCTGTCGACTATGACAAGGATGGCACTCATCATGAAGAGAGGGATCATTCCCTAATAAGGGTTCGTTTTCATAATGACCAACCCAAAGTTCTGTAATAATTTGTTGGATGCTCGAGAGGATGGTTGCAGGGGTCAAGGCTTCTCAAGCAGCGCTCAAATCAATACGTAAAAAGAATACGGGAAGGCTTGAGGTTTATTATTACAGATTGAGGTAGAGTACCTTCATCGTGGGAAAGTGAGGGAAAATAATGGGAGCTTGCATCATATTCAAATGGAAGAGGAGACTCATAAATTTGGTAGTTACAAGAAGCAAGTCGAAAGGACGGTAGGTACAACCGCCTCCTGGGTGATCCATGTGATAGGCATAATGGACCACACCATAGCAATGAGGAAAGGAATTAAGGACCTTGGGACTGCAACCCCCTTCAGGCATGCCAGATTGGTAAATAAATGGGCTAAGTCTCGATGCCCCAAGAATAGAAAGAAAAACTATTCTGAGTATAGGAAGCATCAGAGGTGGTCAACGAATGTCAAGACTCCTTTGAAGAGCTTATTCTATTCTAGAATAGGTAGTGGGGATTTAGACCAACCTCACCACAGACACAACAAGGAGACAATCTCTGAGGAAGTGGATCTTAGGATATTTAGAGTCATGGCCAGAAAGGGTGCAAGGCGAAAGGAAAAAAATCGGAACCCTCATCTTCGAGAGGCCCAATAACACGCTCAAGGGATGCTCTAGCAGCATGGATGACTGAGATGTGTTTCAAACACCTGAGCATGGAGAAGGAAAGGCATCACATAGTTGGCATTGAGGAAGTTTTTAGATGCCAACACCACTTAACCTCATATGCGGATATAGCAAGAGATGCGAAGTATTGGATTGACAATCCTAAATACACCTACACTAGAGAAACCAAATACTTTAAATTGGTGGAAATGTACTGGATAATGAAATATATGGTCATCGAGGATGTGAGAAAGGACAAAATGGATAATGATTGAACCCTCCATGCGATTGAAATTTTTGATGGAAAATTCGACCTCTTTTACCGCTTGCAATTTGGGATCAAATTCAGAGTTAGGAGGGAGGCCCAACACCTACACCCTCCAGGAACACGAGATCGCCCAATTCAGATGAAGGAGGACGACGACGTTGCATATGGTAATATCAACAAGGTTGAAAAAGGAAAGGAACGTTTGGAATACTCGATGGAGTTCAACAATCCATCTGTTGGGTTTTGATCTTTTGTCTCTGGTTTTTGTTTTATGCACTTTTGTTTTGTCCTCCTTATGTTTAAGTCATTCTCATTTTTTATGTTTCTACCCCCTCTTTTTTCTCAGCTTAAGGGGGTTGTATGGAATGTAACAAAATAGGTCATGTTGTATAGTCTATATTTTGTAACAATGAGGGGGTTGGTTTCCATTTTCGCAACCCCTAGCACAAATTCCTTGGCTTGGACCTTTTATATTTTCACTAGAACAAGGTCCTAGTTTCCGCTATGGCAGGCCCTTTTTGGTGTGATTGTACTTTTATTGTCCATATATAGAAATATAATGCCCTTTTTTATCTTTAAAAAAAAAAGATTATTGCAAATTTTATAAATAAAATTTGTATTATGATGTCTCATATTAACTATAAGCATGTGATACAAATAGGATGATTTCCACTAGTTGTGGATTTCTAGTGGAAATCTAGTAGCAAGTTGACATTTTTTTATAAGAGAACACCTTGGAAAATGATGGATCACCTGAGGAATTGTATATCAGTGAAAGGGATGCATGAGCCCAAAGGGTATGTATATCTTGAAGAACCAGGTTGTCAGGCTTGAAGAGTGAACTCTTGTGTGAGTTGCACTGTTGAAGAACTAGGTTGTCAGGCCTGAAGAGTGAACTCCTATGTGATTTGCACTGTCAAAGAACCTGGTTGTTAGGCCTAAAGAGTGAACTCCTGTGTGAGTTGCACTGTTGAAGAACCATGTTTTCAAGCCTAAAGAGTGCACCCTTGTGTGAGTTGCACTGCAACAAAAAGTTTGTTTTTGTTTATTTTACTGATATTTTTTCTAGCAGTGAGTCCCTTGAGTTCTCAGTAGTGAGATTCCTAGTTACCTATGCCAGAGAGACCTTGATAAACGAATGGATCATTCCTTGGGTTATCCCTGATAAACAGATGGTACATCCCTTGGGTTAGCCTTTGTAAACGAATGGAACATTCCTTGGGTTGGCCCTAATAAACGAATGGGATGCCATTCCTTGGTTTGGGCAGGTCAATGGGAAGAGAGCTGGTGGAAATCGAGATAGTTGTAGGAGAATGTCAGTGGCTTCAGGTCAATGGGAAGAGAGCTGGTGGAAATCGAGATAGTTGTAGGAGAATGTCAGTGGCTTATGTATATGTTTAGGGCTAGAGTGTCTTTGTATACATGTTTTGGAGCTAGAGTGCCTATGTATTTATGATTTTGGGGGTTGGAGTACCTATTTATATGTGGTATTGGGGCCAAAGTGCCAATGTAATTTGTTTATGCTGGAATGCATGTGCGATTTCAGGACAAAGAGCCTATATGTTTATTATTGGTTGGGGAGCCAAAATTGTAAAATTAAATTACACTTTTAGGGTGTTGTGCAATGAGGATAGTGAAAAAATAAGGGGGAGGGGATGTAACATCCCCAGTTCTAATCTCTATGAATTATAATGTAATTGTATAAATGTGAATTAGGTTGGTGAACCGATGTGTTTGGGAGAGGATCTCGTATTGATTTAATGTGGATGGGGGCCAAATTTCATATTATGAACATTGAAATAATTTAATAAAAATATAATCACTGGTTGTGATACAAAAGAGATGAAGAACTATGGGGGGGAATGATTCCACAAGAGAGAGAGGGGGGTCACAGGGGGGATTACTCATGGGTAATATGATATGCTAACAATTTGTTTGGTTGCATGGAAATTGAGAAAATTGCAAGAAGAATGGTCTTGGATATGACAATGGTGTAAGCCATAAGGAAGACTGATATCTATTTGTGGAAGAGTCAAACAATTATGAGCAGAAAACTCATGTTTGGGAATTTTGTTTTCCTGGGTAAAACAGATTGGAAATTTTATAACTAAAATTTGTATGATGATGTCTCATATTAACTATATGCATGTGATGCAGATACGATGATTTCCACGGGTTGTGGATTTCTAGTGGAAATCTAGTAGCAAGTTGGCATTTGTCTGCAAGGGAACACCTTGGAAAATGATGGATCACCCAAGTAACTGTATATCAGTGAAAGGGATTCCTGAGCCCAGAGGGTATGTACAGCATGAAGAACCAGGTTGTTAGGCCCGAAGAGTGAACTCCTATGTGAGTTTCAGTATCGAAGAACCAGGTTGTCAATCCTGAAGAGTGAACTCATGTGTGAGTTGCATTGTTGAAGAACCAAGTTGTCAAGCCTAAAGAGTGAAATCATGTGTGTGTTTCACTGCTGAAGAACCAAGTTGTCAGACCTGAAGAGTGCACTCTTGTGTGAGTTTCATTGCAACAACATGGTTGATGCTAGTTATTTTACTGATATTTTTTCGAGTAGTGAGTCCCTTGAGATCCCAGTAGTGAGATTCCTATTTACTTATGCCAGAGAGACCTTGATAAAAGAATGGCCCATTCCTTGGGTTAGCCTTGATAAATAGATGGTACATCCCTTGGTTTAGCCTTGATAAACGGATGGAACATTCCTTGGGTCGACCCTGATAAACAATGAGATGCCATTCCTTGGGTTGGGAAGGCCAATAGGAAGAGAGCTTGTGGAAATCAGGATAGTTGCAGGAGAATGCCAATGGATTATGTATATGTTTTGGGCCAAGGTTCCTTTGTATATATGTTTTGGGGCTAGAGCGCCTATGTATTTATGATTTTGGGGGTTAGAGTACATATGTATCCATGGTATTAGGGATATAGTGCCTATGTAATTTTTTAGGTTGGAATGCCTGTGTGATTTCAGGCTAGAGAGCCTATATGTTGATTATTGGATGGCAAGCCGAAATTGTAAAATAAAATTACACCTGTAGGGTGTTGTGCACTGAGGATAGTGAAAAAATAAGGGGGAGGGGATGTAACATCCCCATTTCTAATCCCTTTGAATTATAATGTAATTGTATAAATGTGAATTAGGCTGGTGAGCCGATGTGTTTGGGAAAAGATCTTGTATTGATTTAATGTGTCTGGGGGGAGAATTTCATATTATGAAGATTGAAATAATTTAATAAAAGTAATAATCCTTGGCTACGATATGAAAGAGATGAAGAATTATGGGGGGATATTATTCCACAAGAGATAGAGGGTTCCAAGGGGGAATTACTCATGGGTATTAAACCAACCCACATTCCTGAATTATTATCTTTGTGTATAACCTTCTATTTTTTGATTGAGTGTTCCCAAATACAATCAATGAATACATGTAAGAGGGTGGGCATGAGTGGTTACATCCCAAAGTTATTGGGAAAATGGGGGTTGAGTACAATCAGTTTGGGGAAGAGTGTGAGTCAATAAAGGCAAGCCAAAGGGAGGAAATTCGTATGGTTTGGGACAGCAGTTGGGGACAGGAATTTTTTGTGCAAGAGAGCAAGAAAGTGAGCTTGAAGTGTGTGCAGCTACAAAAAGTGGATTCTAGAGCAAGATAAAGTGTAATTGGAGCGAATTGGAGCTAGAAAAATGAAAATTTGGGTTGTCAGGCCTGAAGAGTGAACTATGGAGTGAGTTTCACTGTAACAACAAGGTTTGTTGTTGGTTTGTTGGTAATTTTCCCTAGCAGCAAGTTTCCTTGAGTTCCCAGCTGAGCAATTCCTAGACAACCAAATGCACTAGGACCTTTGATAAATGAATGGTACAACCCAAGGGGTTGTGAGTAGTGAAGGGGGTACATTACTTGGGTAGTGTAGGTTGTGGGGGGAAATGAAAGTTGGAGGTTTGGAATTGTTGTAAGAATAGAATGTGGGTTTGGGGATGCTCTGTGTGGAGAGTGGATATCCAGTGGGTCGGATCTCCTTGTGGCCTCATAGCCCCAACTTGTTGGTGGCTTGTTGATGAGAGAAAATGATCAGCAGTTCCTAAGGCTGGGAGGTTCATCCTTCGTTTGCATCTAGTTGGTTAATCATTAACATATAAGTGTTTTTTTTGTATTATTTATAATTATTTTGTTGTGTAAATTATTTATATGAATGTTTTGTGCTTGTTGTTGGCTTGAACAATTGAATTCATGTTTAATATATGTTGTTAGATGCATTTAGACCTATGGTATCAGTCAAATGGTCATATTTGGGTGTGATCCATAGCTGGTAATATACACGAATTAATTAAGTAGAAAATCTTAGTTTTTATGTGTATTATGCACCATAATGTCCCTCGGTTGAGATGGGGAATGTTACATTATGGTATCCGAGTCATAATAAAGAGACTTTGGTGTGACGTGGCCTAGCTTGGGTGTCGGGTACGTTACAAATTGGTATAAAATTTCCAATAAGGATCCCCCTTAGGAGACTTCTCACACGGACTTATGAAAGGAAGGATATAAGATTATGAGACTCCGAGTCTGCATAGATGGAAAAAATAAAGCATAAATTAAAGGTTGCCCAAGATAGGAAGAAAAGAACAAAGTTTTCAAATATTTTAAAGTAGGTGAACATGTGTTTTTGAAAGTGAAGGCAAAGAGAAGTTCGCTAAGATTGGGAAGTTGCCCAAAGTTGGCAACGAGATATTGTGGACCTTTTCAAATATTAGAAAAGATAGGGCCAATTGCAAACATGATAGATTTGCATGCATCCATGATAGTGCATTATGTATTTCATGTGTCGTTGTTAAATAAATATGTGCCTGATACTAACCACACAATTGATTGGAATGTAATCCAGGTGGGACACGAAGGGGATTTTCGGGTGGAACCAGTATGTATCCTGGACTGGAAAGTCAAAGTGCTCAGTAACAAATCCATAAGGGTGGTAAATTTTCAATGGACCTGCTACGGCCTTGAAGATGCTACATGGGAGCATGAAGAAAACATGCGGGAAGAGTACCCGCAAGTTTTTGACAATTTTGAAGAAGGAAAAATGCAAGGCTCCATTTTGGAAAGCTAGAGTTCTAAAACCACATATCAAAGTCCTAGCCAACTGCGTTGGGGACCTTGATAATGAATGGATCATTCCTTCGGTTAGCCTTGATAAATGGATGGTACATCCCTTGGGTCAACCTTGATAAATGAATGGTGCATTTCTTGGGTTGGCGAGTTGAGAGGAACATGAGATTTATGGTTGGAGTTGTTAAATTGATGAATTTTTATTTCTAAGTATATATATATATATATAGTGCACAGAGGATGATGCACAATTGTAGGGGAGGGGGAATGTAACATCCCCATTATAATCGCCATTTTAATTAATCCTTATGTGGATATAATATGTGGTTATGACCAAGCGATGTGATATGCGAATTGTATTTCAACGTTTTAATAATAAAATGTGATGCCAGCTGATAAAGGGGAAATGGACAAGAGACAGGGCTTGAATTAATCCACAAGAGATGGAAGTGCCTAAGATAATAGCCAAAGGGGGTCAAGGGGGGGGATTACCCATATATATTAATTAAACCCACTTTCCTGAACTTTTGTATTGTATACAAACCTTCCCATTTTTTATTGAGTGTTTCCAAAGCCAATCATTGAATACATGTAAGAGGGTGGGTGCGAGTGGTCACATCCCATAGTTATTGGGCACATGGGGGTTGAGTAAAATCAACTTGGGGAAGAGTGTGAGTCAATAAAGGCAAGCCACAAGAGAAGAAATTTGTATGGGTTGAGAGAGGAGTTGGTAGCAGTCAAGTTTGTGCATGGGAAGAAAGGAAGAGAGAAATAAAGAGAGCTTGGAGTTGGTGCAGCCGAGGAGGGTGAATTATAGAGATTAACTAGAGAGAATGAGAGGTGGAAAACTGATTATCCAGGTTGTCAGGCATGAAGAGTGAACTCCAGAGTGAGTTTCACTGTAACAGCAAGTGTTTGTGTTGGTTCCCTGATAGTTTTCCTAGCAACAAGTTCTATTGAGTTCCCAGCTAAGAGATTCCTAGCTACTTTGGCCAGAGAGAACCTGATAAATGAATGACACATTCCTTGGGTTATCCATGATAAATGGATGGTACATCCCTTGGGTTATCTCTGATAAACGAATGGTGCATTCCTTGGGTTGGGCATGTTAGGAGGAAGAGAGATGGTAGAAAAATCAGGATAGTTGTAGGAGAATATCAGTTGGGTTATGAATTTTATGAGATGCAAGTGGATTGTGAGAGACCCCCTCTTTTGTGGATTACTAGCCTTGGCTTGGGGGTGATTGGCTATTGAGATTTGGAATAGACAGTCTATGGTTGAGTGGAATGTCTGTCTCAAGCAATTGGTTGCACGATTCTTGTTTAAAGATAAGTGTTTTATCGTGTTACTAAATTATTTACATGTGTTATTGTTGTGCATGAACTCTGTGTAAATGAGAATGACTTATAACATGTGTTATTGTTGTGCATGAACTCTGTGTAAATGAGAATGACTTATACGTTGTTGTGATGAGTGGTTTAGTTGCATTTCATGTCGATTATTAGAATGCTTTAGATGCATTTGTTTTATGGATATAGATAGTAGCTAAATCTGTTTTAAATTTGTAGTTGTAAGATACAGTAAATCAGCTAACGGTAAAAGAATTATATTAGTTAGCATAATTTTGTTTTCATGTGTATTTTGTACCGTAATGTCCCTCAGTCGGGCTAGGGAATGTTACTTTATGGTATCAGAGTCGTAAGATAGAGAGTTTTGGTGTGACATGGCCTGGCCTGGGTAGCTGGGTATGTTACAATAAAGTTGGTAATCAAATTCCTCTCAACTTTTGTAGTGTGTTAGTGTGTTAGTGTTCACAATGACCATGCTCCCCCCCCCCCCTCAACCCCCAAATATGTATTCTTTGGATGTCACACCTCACCTTCTCCTTCTTAAAGGTGTGATTAATATTGTGATCACGAAAACCATTTATGGTATGTTACAATAAAGTTGGTAATCAAATTCCTCTCAACTTTTGTAGTGTGTTAGTGTGTTAGTGTTCACAATGACCATGCTCCCCCCCCCCCCTCAACCCCCAAATATGTATTCTTTGGATGTCACACCTCACCTTCTCCTTCTTAAAGGTGTGATTAATATTGTGATCACGAAAACCATTTATCAACAATATATCCATGTTACTTGGCCTCTTCCCCTTAGCCTCCTAGTTTGATGCTATCCTAAATTTATGCAAAATATTTCTTGCAAATTAATGATGGTCTTGTTGTTCCCCCCCGTTATCTCTATCAAGATTTTTCACATGGACTTAGGATCCCCCTTGGCCAATCGAAAGTATGCTCTCACAAATTACATATAGAGATGGATCACCACATCCTTTTGCAAATTGTGTTCTATATAGGAAGTGGAAGATGAAGAGGATTACATTTTCAAGTCCCACATTTATTATGGGACCCAAGCGACATTTTACTATATTTACAAAGACTCGAGAGGATCCATGCCTATTTTTTTCTAGTATCTTGATCAAAGGTGCTTGGTTTTGATTATTAGAGAGGAAGCTGATCCCAAATGGAAAATTTTATTTGGCTTCTCCAGACTTTTTGTTGATATTATGGTAGCTTCGGGAGGTATCAACCTCCATTGTGAC
>CBVK0102923672.1:0-12530 GCA_900067695.1 Picea abies
TGTAAATACCTCTCTAGCTAGGAGGGAGTGTTAATATTATGGTAGCTGCGAGAGGTATTTACCTCCATGTGTGAACCTGACGAGAATAGAAGACTCCAGAAAGCAAGAGAAACACTAATGAGTTGGCTAATAACTCTAGAAGCCTTGTCGATTCAAGAAGATAATTTATATTAGGTTATTAGCCTCCAAGAGAAGAAGTCGGCCAGAAATAATAATAATATACTGAACAGACACTTATTCAGAAGGAGAATTCGGCCCCAACAAAACTGGTAGAACCACTATAAAAATAGGGCGCTAGTTCTCATTTGTGCCATCTCATAATTGCAGTTCCCAGTTTTGGTGTGCACTGCAGCTGCAGTTTGGTGCGCACGTGTGGAGGAGGACTGCAGGTGCAGCTGCAGTAGTAGCTAGTTTCAGTATTGTCTTGGACTATCTATTGGAGAGGGTTTGGACTATCTGATCAGTCTTTTCTGTTGCGCTATCCTTGGGGAAAGGTGTGCTACCCTTTGTTTGGATATCTGGCCTAGGGTTTGCTTCCGGAGGAATTCTTAGTCAAGGTTAAGGTGATCGAAGGGAGGTTTCGTCCTATGGTTGGGTGACGAGGGTATCTTCAATGGTAAAACGAGCACACCATCTTCTATATTCTAACAAACTTCTCATTTTAGATGCTAAATACTTAATATTAATTATTTCCTTGAGCCGACTTGTCTTCTAGGGTTAGGTTTAATGCTTTAGGTTTTCTTCTTTCTTCCCAGGATATTCTATTCTCGTCAGGGTTACACGTAGAGGTAAATACCTCCCGCAGCTACCATAATATCAACAATCTACATATAATAGCAAGATAATATAGTTTCCATTTTCTAGCCTTTTAAAATAAACACAATGATTAGAATGGCATCTACTATAACCTTGTTCTATCATAAACTTGACAAAGTTCAAATACCATTGCCTTTGAGCTTTCTTTAGGCCATACAAGCTCTTCTTCAATCTGCATACCAAATTCTCCTTCCCTTTGACCTCATACCCCTATGGTTGTTGCATATAAATCTCTTCCTCCAAATCCCCATGGAGAAAAGTTGTTTTTACATCTAATTATTGAAGATGCAAATCTTATATTTCCACGAGACTTAAAATAGTCCTAATTGAAGTCATTTTAACAACAGGAGAAAATATTTCATCAAAATCTATACATTTCTTTTGTGCAAACCCCTTTACAACAAGTCGAGTTTTGTACCGATTTTTGCCTCCATCTTCTTTCTTCAACTTGTAAACCCATTTATTTTGTAATGCTCTTTTTCCTGCAGGCAACTGAACCAAATCTCAAGTCTAGTTATTTACGAGGGAATTCATTCCCTCTTTAATTCCTTGCTTCCACTTCTTTTTGTTTTCTACCTGCATTGCATCTTCATAACATGTTGGTTCACCAGAATCAATTAACAATAAATAATATAATGAAAGAGAGTATCATTCAGGAGGTCTACTTAACCTGGTAGATCTTCTAACAATACTTGCAGGAGTTTGAGGTACCTGCTGCTCCTATTGTTGTACATTTTGATTTTCTGGTTCCTTTGGAATTTATTTTTCAGTGATCTCATCAAGCACTGTGTATTTTGGTTTTTATTTTTCTTGTATCTTTCCCTACAACTGATCTTTGTACATGACCTTCTCATTGAATATGACATCTCTACTCCTAATGATTTTGTGATTTTCATAATCCCATAAGCGATAACCAAAATCATTAACACTATATCCAATAAAGGTACACTTCTTGGATTTTTCCTTAAGCTTTGTTCTATTTGCTTTATCAATATGAACAAGTGTTTCACAACCAAAAGTCTTCAAAAAAGAATAGTTTACCTTTTTACCTGTCCATTTCTCCTCTGGAATTCCACCATCCAAAGATCTTGAAGGTCCTATGTTTATTAAGTAAACAACAGTATCTACAACATCTTCCCAAAACTGTAAGGAAAAACCAACATGCAATCTCATAGTCCTTGCACGCTCCATGATTTTCATGTTCATCATTTCTGACCCACCATTTTCTTGTGGTGTTCCTGGAACTGTCTTCTCTCTACGAATCTCATGGTATAAACAATAATCATCAAAATCCTTGCTGCAATATTCACCTCCATTGTCTGATCTGAGATACTTCAACCTTTTTCCTGTCTCATTCTCAACCAAATCTTTCCATTTCTTAAAAGTATCAAAAACATCATATTTTTGTCGAATGCAATAAACTCAAGTTTTTCTAGTTGCATCATCAATAAAAGTAACATAATAACGAGAGATGCCAAGAGATGATACCTGATATGGTCCTCATACATCTGTATGCACAAGCTATAACCTTTCACGCTTATTTTTTTTCTTGACTCTGAGAAATCTGACTCTCTTTTGTTTTTCATAAACACAATGCTCACAAAAATCCAAATCAATTTGTTTAAGATCTAGTAACAAATTTCTTTTGTGAAGTATTTGCATCCCCTTCTCACTCATGTGTCCAAGCCTATGATGCCAGAGTGTCGTATCCACTCCTATAGAAGCTAACGAGATAGAACATTTAGTATGATCAGCACATAAATACAATGTACCTACCTTCTCTCATTTTGCTATCACCAATGATCATTTGGTGACCTTCCACACCTTATCTATAAATATGGATATACAACTTTCACTTGCCAACTGTCCTTTTGAAATTAGATTTTTCCTTAGATCTGGAACGTCTTACCACTTTCGATAGCCATTGGTTTCCATTTCTTTGCTTTATTTTTACCTTTCTCATTCCAACAATTTTGCATGGTGCATCGTCACCCAACTGAACCTGCCCAAAATCACCTTGAACATAATCTAGAAAATGTTTTCTATGGGGTGTGGCATGAAATGAAGCCCCTGAATCTGCTACCCAAGACTCAGAAATATTATATACAGAAATAATCAAAGCATCTTGTAACACATCACATGTTACATTTATTTCCTGATTTTTCTCCTGCTGTCCATCTCTTTGTTTCTTTGGAGCTTTGCAGTCTTTCTTCAGATGTCCTTTCTTCCTAAAATTCCATCACTCTATCTTTCCTAGTCTGGATTTGGATTTGCCCTTCCTAGAATTCCTGCGGTTTCCTGGGGCCTTTCCTCTATCCTTTTGTCTTCCCCTGTTCTCCATGTTTAACGCATTACCTGATGTCTCACCTGTGATTTTCCATTGCATTTTCTCACTAAGGATAACACCAACAGCATCATCAAATTTTAAAGTGTTTGAACCAGAGACAGAGTTACTTACAACTATGAACAAGTCGTTCTAGTTTTCTGGCAATGAGCACAAGATTAGAAGAGCCATGACCTCATCATCAAAGTCCACTTTTACATAACTTAGTTGATTAGTAACCGTATTAAATTCATTTAAATGATGTGCAACAGACCCACCTTCTGACATCTTCATATTAAATAATCTCTTCATTAGAAATACCTTATTGGACGTCAAGGTTTTTTCATACAATTTAGCCAATGCGTCAATCAACTCATTTGTTGTCTTTTATTTCGAAATATTGAAAGTCACCGACGTTGTTAGGCTCAACCATATCATTCCTAGAGCCTTTCTGTCAAAAATCTCTCATTCTTCGTCCTTCATGGTCGTCGACTTATTTGTTATTCCACCCAATGGTAGGAATAGATCCTTCTGATATAAATAATGTTCCATCTGCATCTTCTATAACTGGTAGTTTTGGTCGTTAAATTTATAGACCCTAAACTTTTCATCTTTCGCCATTGCTTCTACTCGAACCATGAACCCTCTTTTCTTGTGAGTTACCTTTCTCTCTAATACCACTTGTTAAAAAAATAGGATCGCGGAGTAATAAAATAAAATAAATGCAGAAATAAAACACAGAAGATACACAATACAATAGAGACACAGATATGCATGGTTCACCCAGTGTGGGCTACGTCCACCAGAGAAATTGCCAGGTCCTTCATTTATTATTATTCAGCAAAATGAAGGGATACAACCTACAACATAACCACTGTAACTTCCTCTTCTTTCTTTCACAGTCTCCTCTCTCAGAATACAATATTCACATAGTCGCAATACATTTCTCTCATAAAAGACGGTTTCCTTCTAGGGAAAAAAACCTAGCACAACTTCTACTGTCCAGATTTACAATGAAATTACAATATACATTTATAAGGACATTTTTCCTTTGGGGCTTCGCCCCCAAACCCCTATCGGAGAACGTTCTCTCTCGAACTCTCGTCGGGGGTCCACTTGCCCCCGGACTCCGCAAGGGGGTAACCCCCTTACACTCTCATGCGTGGAAGAGTGTACATTCTTCTGGAATGTAAAGTCTTCATGAGATATAAACACGGTTGAAAACAAAGAACTCTGAATCAAGAAAATAATCAAGGTCCACAACCAACATTTAATACATAAGAAAAATCAGTATTTGAAATCTATTAAAACTTATAAAGATTTTAAATCAAAATATTTAGATATAAAGCTTGTGCCAAAGGAAGAATATTTTATAAAGTCACCAAACGAGTTCAAGGGAAATCGTTTATTGAAGACCCACATAAGAGAATGTTACATAAACTCATATTTGATCTTTTTCCAATTAATATATTTTCTCACCATCTCTGCCTCTCCATAGTTGGTTCCCTTTATGACGGCGCTAGTTTGAGCCTTCACATTTTCAAGTTTAATAATTTCAGCCTTCAGATTTAACATTTTGCTACCATGTTGTTACTTTTAGAATATTAACAATTATTTTGCCATATCATCTTGGAATATTGAAAATCGAAGAAGGATCTCTTTTGTACTCCATAGAATCTCCAAAGTATCTTGGGTATGGAATTTAAAATACAATTTAACGTATATTTATTATAGATAAATAGCATAAATGTTGAGAATTTAAAATATTTCCATAACCAAGTACTTACTACAAACTAGTACTCCTGCTAAAATAACCTTGATGTTAGGAAACTCTTGCAAATTGTATTGTGACTGTCCACTTCTTGACAGCTATATTTTAGATTCTGTTGTATTTAGCAATGTTTTTTGAATCAGAAAAATAGTAATTCCATTCCTCTACAAGTTGCTTAAGTTATACGTATTTAAACAACCGGCCATCACTAACACATTTTCTCTATAATCCCATCTTGAAAACAAGCAAGAAAAAAAAAACGTGTATAATAATCACAAATTGACAACCATTGTGATACATGGGTGGTTTGTGAAGTACAATTTGCCAATCCAGAAGCTCGCATTGCTGTGCAAGCCCTTGGAATGATTCTAAGTCATCTAGTTCATGTGTTTGAATTCTGCGATAATGTAATTCAAATCATCCACATAAAAATATGATAAGATTCATTTTTAAATTTGAAAATTATATATATATATATATTATCTTTAATAAGTTTGTTTTTAAAAATGATATATATATATATATATGTGGATAACATTTTTAATAAGCCTTTTAACATAGACCAGTGCATTTACTAACATAGACTTATTAGAATGCAGATACTTTCAATCCTGTTAGCATAGACTTATTAGAATGCAGATACTTTCAATCCTGTTAGCATAGACTTATTTGAATGCAGATACTTTCAATTAATTAGTAGATCATTTCCATCTATATGCTATGTGGTTTTATGAGTTATGCATCCCTTACGGAAAATACATTTGGAAACCTCTTAACAATATTTGGATTATACGTTTTTCATTGGTTGATGGACTTTGCTATTGCTCGCATGCATGTGGTTCACCTGGTTGGAGCATAATAAGTAAGAACACTTTATTTTAACTTGCTTAGCTGTAAGGTATCCTTCAAGCTCTATCCCAGCTACCGATGGAAAATCCATTGCCATAACATCTCACACCCTTGTAGGTATTTTGTCAACCAAATGTTTGTTTTCATTTAAGGTTGTGTATCTCATAAATGGCCAAACAACAAACGCATCAGTGAGGGATGTCTAATACGCATTCCCTTATTTGGGTTGTACAATCTCAATTTGTTTAGGCTATTCTGATAGTTTACTTTTAAGTGGAGATGTACGTTTTGTTGGGATTTGGTGACAATCAATTACCAAGAACAGATTTGAATCTTAAATAGACCAAGTTAGAAGTTAAAATATGGATAGGGATTGCATTTATTATTCAGTTTCTTGTAAATGTATATAAATACATGTAAGTCTGTAAAGGTAAAAACGACTGTGAGAGAGTGAGTGTGTGAGAGACTTGCAAATCTGATATAATCTCCATGATCTGAATAATAAGATAACCAATGCCTATGCTTGGTGGGCGTAACCCAACGTTTGGGTGAACCACGAAAATCCCTGTCTATTATCTGTGTGTAATTGTTAATTATCATTGTGAATTATAATTTTCGCATTGACAATTCTAACAAAGTAGTATGAACACTAATTGAAGAAGCGTCAACTTTTCGGAAGAGCCAAAAGTGAAATCTATATGAAGGTGCATAAATTTATACTTCCCCGCATGCCCCTCCTCTCGAAGGGTGCGGAGACTTATTACTCAGCCTTACGCTCGTTAAAAATTCCAGAAATTTCCGTAGCAGCATGAGGTGGGGCGGCGACTCCATTAAATAAAAAAGACACGTAGACCTCCTTTTTAAATTGATTCGCATGGATTTTTAGTTTGAAATATAAAGCATGGTCATGGTGCGAATTTAAGGTAATTTTCATTAATTAAAAAAGCCAATTCAAGTGGGTGAGTTAAAGTTAATATGGTGGAGGAATTTAAATGTAAAAGTGGATGTTTTTTTAAAGGTAATCTTTTTGTTTTATAAAATATTTTTTAAACCTTTTTATATATTATTGAAAGGTTTTTTTTAATTAAATCATTTTTTCACATATTTTTTCAAAGGTTTAGGGTTTTTATAAGCAGTGGGTATTGGGAGATTTCTTGTGTTAATGGCTAAGATGTAGAGTTTGAAATTTGAAGTTGAAAAGTTCAGCGGTAAAAACAACTTTGGGTTCTGGAAGCTCAAGATGCACGATCTGCTCATGCAACAAGGCGTGGTGAAGGCGTTTTTTGGAAAAGCAAAGCAACCCGCGACCATAACATATGATGACTAGGATGAGATGGATGCGAGAGCACTGAGTGCCATACGCCTGTGTTTGGTCGATGATGTTCTGTTCAATATTGTCTCGGAGAAGACAACAACCTGTTTGTGGACGAAGTTGGAAAGTCTATGTATGACGAAATCCTTGATGAGCAGAATCTACTTGAAGAGACAGCTGTACAGTTTACGGATGAAAGAAGGTACAAAAGTCACTCACCATTTAAATACCTTCAATACCCTTATAGTTCAATTGACTAGTATGGAAGTTAAATTTGAAGATGGAGATAAGGCTATTACACTATTGTGTTCATTGCCTGAGTCTTGGGATAATCTAGTCACCTCTATTAACTTTAGCTCAACAGAAGTTTTAGATTATGACTTTGTTGTGGGAGTTTTGTTGGTTGAGGAGATGAGGAGAAAATCTAGTAAAGAAACCTCAACTTCAGAGGCGATGTTGATCAAAGGTCGAACCACAGAGAAGAATGAAAGAAGTTCTTTCCGATCTAATTCAAGACACAGAAAGGGTAAGGAAAAATGCCGGTACTATGGAAAAACAAGACATCTCAAGAAAGATTGCTAGAAGAGAAAGGAATTTGAGGAAAACTCTACGAAGGAAGCAAATTTGGTTGTAACAAATTCATGTATGATTGATCAAATTTTATCCGTTTCTAGTAATTTACAATATCAAGAAGAATGACAATTAGATTCAGGTGCCTCCCATCACATGTGCTCACATAAAATTTGGTTCATTTCTTACCAATCTGTTGATGATGGTGTAGTGTTTATGAGAAATGGTATTCCCTATAAAACTGTTGGGGTTGGTAGTATTAGAATCAAGATGTTCGATGGTATTGTTAGGGAATTAATGGATGTTAGATACGTACATGATCTTAAATCAAATTTGATTTCATTAGGAGTGTTGAATTCTTGTGGATATAAGTATACAGGTCAAGGTGGAGCTCTCACAGTGTCGAAAGGTAATTTAGTAGTGTTGAAGGCAACAAAGGTTGATAACCTTTATAAGCTGGAAGGGAGTACTGAAGTGGCATCTCAAGTGACAAATGTATCTTCTTGTTTATGGAAGAACCATCAAGGTCATAAGAGGAAGAAATAATTGCAGGTACTGGTAAGCGGTAAATCATTTCCAAACTTAAAATATGTGTCTCTAAATTCCTGCGTGTTTTATATCTCTGCAAGTTATGATGATGGTATAAAGGGATGTTGTGTGTGGGATCCTACTTCTGACAAGGTCATCATTGACAAAGATATAGTATGTATGGAACAACCAAAAGGGTTGATTCGATCGCAATGGTAAATTTGTTTGCATGCTAGATAATTCATTGTATGGCCTATTGGTACAAAGGGAAATATACAAGAGGTTTGAATCCTTCATAGTGAGTCGGAATTTTTCAAAGGGTAGGAATGACTATATAGTTTATAGTACATTCACAGTCTTGATGTTATTTACTGATGATATGCTCAATGCAAGCCGAAGCATGGATACAATTAGTAAGAAAATGACTCAGGTGGACAGGACAATTCAGATGAGGGATCAAGGAGCAGCAAAACAAATTAAGGGCATGGAAGTACATAGAGATGGTAATGGTAAGCTGTGGTTGGAGTTCAGTATGAACATTGTAAAACCGGTTTTTATCCCTCTTGCTTTCCATTATAAGTTTTCTTCAAGTATAGGGCCTATCTATAAAGAAGAAAAGGTTATGTCTCGTGTAAGTTCAATAGAAGGTTTGTTGTATGTGATGAAATGGTTAAGACTAGATGTTTCACATGCTAATGATATTGTCAGATACATGACAGATTCAAGTGTTGCAATGAAATGGGTGCTTCAGCGTTTGAGAAGCACAAATGTCACCTATAATGGTTACACTAAGATGGTCTATGATAACTGTAATGTATATTTTACAGGTGTTTTGGACAAGAGGAGACCTATCACTAAATATGTCTCACAACATAGTTGTGGAAGACATGTTGGAGGTGAAGTGACCCCTCAGAAAATCCAAATTCGTGCAAGTCACACAGGCGAGATCATGAAACCAGTTTTATTAGAGAAGCTGCAGTGGTGCTTGGCTTCTCTTGGCTTGCAGAAAAGGTGATGAACAAAAGGAAGGAGCAAGGTATCAGGCTAATTGTTGTCAAAGTGGAGATTGTTGGGATGTGGTGACAACCAATTACCAAGAATAGATTTGGATCCTATTATTCTGCGTTGGTTACAACCAAATAGACCAAGTTAGAATATGGATAGGGATTGCATTTATTATTAAGTTTCTTGTAAATGTATATAAATACATGTAAGCCCGTAGAGGCAAAAACGACTATGAGAGACTGAGTGTGTGAGAGACTTGCAAATCTGATGTAATCTCCATGATCTGAATAATAAGACAATCGATGCCTATGCTTGGTGGACGTAGCTCAACGTTTGGGTAAACCATGTGAAATCCATGTCTATAATCTGTGTGTGATTGTTAATTATCATTGTGAATTGTGATTTCCGCATTGACAATTCTAACACGTTTCTCAAAATAAAGTTTGATCTTTAGCACTCAGGTGGACCTTCTTGCAAACTTTCAAGTTCATTTCTTTTATTCTATTTTGTGGGAGCTGCTTTGGGTGCCAAAGGAGGCCTTGTGAATGACACTGACACATATAAACTTTCTAATATAGTGTTAACAATGCAAAGTTGTTGCAAGACTCTATGCCTATGTTGTACATGGGCATTTTTTCAGATATAATTAACTTTAGTGGAGCTCATTTCAGTGGGTTACTAAATGCAAATGATAGATATGATTTTTTTCCATTAATAGGAAATGAAGCTACCAATTAAAACAACAAAGATGTATGAGTTGAAATGTCATAAATTAGATTGTGAGTTTGGAACGACTCAAGTGATGTCAGTAAAGTTTTGTTCATTCAAGTGGATCATCCTGATATGTCGGTTGCTATGAAATTTTCAGTGGATTTCAAAGTTTGTTTGATAAATTTGGGTGAACAAGCATGCTATTGGCTACAGTGGCTTACATCATCGTAGGAGTGACAGGGGCAGCAGTGTTATTGTTGCATAATCTAGATGAACTGCAAGGCTCAATGTGTGCGGTGTCCCCTCTATCCAAACATAAGGATTTCTCTGTATGGTTAAATATTCAATTATTAGGTCAGCCAGGATTAGTATATAGAGATTAGAATTTATTACTCTCAAGAAACATGATAAATTTATGAAGCTATATATTAGCATATGGCGATGTAAGACTTTGGATCCATGCTCCGTATCTATATTTAGATCCATGCTCCCTATCTATACTTAGCATATTCAGTACATTTTGGTAACTTGGATAATTACAAACAGATGGATGCCTTGGATGCCTTTATAACATTGTATTCCACTTGTTTGGGGATTGTTACAATGAAAAATTATTGGGCCTAGGGGTATATTTTACAGCTTAGTATTAGGTTTATGTATGAATCCCTACCTAAATTCAATGTGGAGTTGACATGTGTTATTTTTGTAATAAAATTAAGTAAATGAAAATTATATATGTCTATTTTAATCCATCTTCCTTAACCCATTTTAAAGTGCAAAAGGAAGCTTTTAGACCTCGAGATTTGATTCCTCTAGATACTTCATAAAACATGATACTTCATAAAACATGAGTTAAAATTAAAATAAATCTACACTAGTTTAAAATAAAACCTATGACAACAAGTATAGATCCATTAACACCAAAGGAGAATACATCAACTACATGTTGATGAAAACAAAGAGAAGATTCTGTGAGTGGACATTGCTTCTAAAGGTGAATAATTTGATTGTGGCAACAATAGTATCTTCCAGATTAACGAGTTTTCTCCATCACGTTTTACTCTTTGGATGGATTTTTGCTTTGAAAAATTAAAAAGCAAGCCCGGTGTCAACTTTACGGAAGATTTTATTTCATATCCAAAAGCTCTTCAACAATTATACAATTTCAAAATAAGTGTTCGATGCTCAGAACATGAGCTAAAGATCGTGCATGCGTCACTTAGTGTCTTTAATTGAAGTAACTGCATATTCTTAGTTGCAAATGTTGCAAGACTAGTTTTGATCAACTGAAAAACATAACTATCCGAGAGGCGTTGAATTGAAAGCAGATTCTTCAATGATGCAAGCATAATTCAGAGCTTGTAAAGCTCATTGCTTAGAGAGGCTCATTTTACAGATCAGTATTAGGTTGATGTGTAGCTGATACATGTTATGTGTAGCTGATACATGTTATTCTTAATTGTTTTTAGAGGTTCATTCTACAGCCCAGTATTAGGTAGATGTGTGATTCTGTGTCTAAATTTAACATGGAGTTGAAACTTGTAACTCTTAAATAATAATAAAAATTTTAAGTAAATGAAAATTGTATATATCAGCTCTGATATAGATATATATATGTTTCAGATCATTAAATCTCTGGGTTGCACTCTAAAATTGATTAAGGAGGAAGGGTTTGCACCTCTAGAGATTTGATCCCTCTGGATGCTTAGTAGAACCGAAGTTAATATAGGTCTATAGTGATACTTACATTAATGCAGTATTAGTAATTGTGGATGATATTTTTTCCATGCTTTGATTGAGATTTTTCTTATGCTATCTACTACTATCTACTACTGAGATAGTTGGTTTAAGCTATTATACCAGCCAATATATATTCCTTGTCCTTTTTTTAAGGTGAAAGCAGCATAGCTATATCACATGTGGATTAGTTCATTAAATGAACATGCATGGACCCATCTTTTCTTACATAAGCACAACTTCAATTAGCATAAGTTATGTTCCATATAAATAAAGTTGATGTTATACTAGTTCCCAACACTGCATAGCAATACAGAAATCAGATTGTTGCCACAATTATGGACATGACTTTCCATGATACTCCTTGGAATACACATTTATGATTGTTTATCGAAAGATAGAAATTATCTCATCTCAAATACCAGAATTTGACATAATTTGGTTGCTTTGAGAAGTTCCAGAAATAATGTCCTTTTCATATGAAATAATAGGATTTGGTTTAGGAATTTCAAATGTAGTTGGCATCATTATATCCTACTGAATTTGACTTTGATCTGGTGAAACGCAGGGCTCAATCTTACTCTCTTTCAACTTTCTAGATTTTGCATCATTTCATTGCCTTACAACATATATGATCAAGCTAAGGATGTTCAAAATCTATGTGATTTAGTTTAGGCACGTTAATTTTACTTGAGACCAACATCACATACATATTGATTTCTCACCCAACCTACCAAGCCCTTCAAGATTCAAAAATTATGAAAAATGGACAATTTTATGGAGATGTTGTTGGAATCAGGGCCACAACTTCAATTATTACAACTGGCAAAGTTTTTTCTGATGTTCTAATGTTTTGGTGAAAATGCATATATATATATATATATATATATATATATATATATATTTTC
>CBVK0102923673.1:0-19138 GCA_900067695.1 Picea abies
TGAGATTGTGGTTTCATTTCTTTTGTATGGAAAAACATTTTTAAAACCTGTAGCTCCATTAGTAAATATGGTTCCTGCAATTTATAACCATGTAAGAAACTTTGTAATGGATGCATCCAAACAACAAAATCATCAGGCAAACATTCTTGTCTCCTTGTCGCCCCTACTTACAATTAAACCATAGGACAATGGACTTCACTCCCTTAATAGCACGAAGCAGAAAAATACTAATTCCAAATGAACCCTATCAAATCCCAACCATTCATTTATACCAAATCTCTTGCAACTGGCAAAGAACACTTTGGTCTAGATTGAAACATCTTCGTTATAGATATATTGAAAGACTGAATGAGCTAACGGTGACACAATAATGCCATACCCTATGCAAAGCCCAAAGATAGTTCACTCACTCATTCTGCTTTACTCTTATCATAAAGGATTGGGGAGAAAGGGGATTGCAAGCAACCTGAATGCCTAAAACAGTTCAGTGCACTGATTACCAAAACTCAACTTACCCTTAAAGATATAATAGTTGGTTTTATATTTGGTCTTCTAGAGGAAATCTCGACATCTACTTTATGAAGGTTTCAATCATGTTAAGTTGAGCAGGTTACTGTTATACACACTATGGTTTCTCTTATTAGCGGGTTTTGGCACCAATACCTCAAGCAACTCCAGTGATCGAGAACATGTGATGTCGAATACTTCAGATAGATAAAGTTGTCCTTAATGGTGTGCCAACGGCCAAGGATCAGCAAAGGAATAGCAGGTGCTGGAATAAAAAATTCAGCATGTTTATTCAAGTATGATTATGTTATTTAAGGTGGACCCGCAACCTCTTGTCTCGATAATAAGCCCATTCTGAGAACTGTCTTATTATTTAAGACGAAATGACTAAATGGATTATTTGAATAAGAAACCAACTGAAGAAAGAGATTTTCTAGAAACATAAATTACTCAATGAGTAAGTTAACTAGGGAGTAATCTTTCCTCTTTGCAGGTAAAAAAATGGGTTTGAATCTGGCCAGATTTTCAGGGGTAGCTTGAGTTTGGTCTTGATCAAAGTTCCATGCATTTCAAAATCTTATCTTAGGGGTTTTACCTCATTTTAAACCAACCCAAATACTCAGAAAATAGATTAGACTTCTAGATCGATAGAAAATTTAAAACTGTATCATCAGAAAACTTGACGAAAAGGAAGATTGCTCCCAAATTAACCTACTGACTAACTTGCACGGGTTGATTAAGCTCTCAAGGGTCGATTTCCTCGACTAACTGAAGTTTCATTTCATTGAAGAATTCCAATGCTTCAAGGGGTTGTCTATTATAGAAATAACCAGCAATGATTGCAATCCATGTCACAACAGCTTGTTTAGGCAATCTTTCAAACACTTAGCATGAAAAACCAACATTCTCTCAAAAAGAAATATATTATTATCCTTCCTTGCAGGTTTTAGAAAACCCAATCTCTCTCCTTTCCATGTAGGAAGGACAGCAGGCTAGAGAACCATCGTGTGTTGTATCACCAGCAATCCACACCCTGTGTACTCCTCAATGCACACAGATGATTATTCCCTGTTGGAACTTCAACGTAACTCATATTCGAAGACACCAACGCTTGTTGGACACCCATTTGCACATAGATATTATTACCCCAAAAATAGGGTTGTTCGGACGAGATCTCCAGGACACAGACAACCCATCTCCATTTATTAAGCAAAGTGTATACACAGGGGAGCTCCATAGACACTAGCTACATCATTGTCAAAGCAGGTCTTGAGTTCGAATCTATCGGCATTGAGATCGCAGAGGTACAGAGTGTTTTATTCATAAGAAATCGCCAAATATGACGTAGATTCCACTGCTCGCACCATCTCCCCTCACTTGCCTTCACTTAGTGAGCTACCCTGCTATCTTCTTGCACTAAGATGACAAAACCATCTCTATAACCAAGATAACATATATTCCATTACTAGAACCATCTCCCCTCACTCGCTGTCACTTAGTGAGCTACCCTTCTATCTTCTTCCACTAAGATGACAAAATTTGGCGCTCACCCAGCTTCGGTGTTTTTGTTTTTTAAATTTAGTGTAATGGAGGCTAAAATTGTAATTGCATTTTTAAATTTTTGATGTAATTGATGATGATGGTTAATCTCTAGTAACATCTAAATTGGTTAGGGTTAGTTTTTGTTGACGGACAATCATAAGAAAATTAAGGTTTTTGTCAACTATAACAATCACAAGTTAATTAAGTTTTTTTAGTTAGCTATAACAAATTAAGCAAATTAAGGTTCATAGTGGAAGGGCACCATCTCTTACTTTTAATAGTCAATGAAATTAAGGAAAGAGCATTACATGTTATCAAATAATATATAAAATGTAAAATCACATTTTATTTAAAAAAAAAATTATGATTGGTTTTTCATTTATTTCCTGCTCATTTCTATAATTCAATGAGAAAAATCAGCAAAACTTTACATTATAGAAGTTGTAGAAAAAAGCTAAAGAGCATAGTACAAAAATAGTTGTCTTGAGTTGTCACACATAGATGGCAACCTAAAAAACTACAACACAATAGTTCAAAAGTTAACAACTATTACATCCGAGGGATTGTGGCAACCAAACTTGCAAGTAGAGAACTTAAAAAGGACTCATAATATTTTAATTGTTTTACTAAACATAGAATTATTGAAAGACATGGAGATTATTAGCCTCTTCCTCACAAGGTTTGTAGGAAGGGAATTATGGTTCTTAAGATCCATGGCTTCCATCATTTGATGAAGTGTGTCTTCTTCCTTTAAATATGCTTGGACAATGTTTGTTAACATTTATTGATTAGAACTTCTAGAGAATGAATCTTTGCTTAGGTTGATAACCATGTTCCTCACATGCTACATTATGCTTCCAGTACCTCAATTTTTTTTCTTTTGATACACCAGTTGATCCGGATTTTATGAGAAGAATGAAATGACTACAAATTATTAAAAGATGCTTAACACAGAATAACAGAGATATAGTAAAATTGGTTTTCTATTCAATAAGGAAATAAGTTGACACTGTAAAATGCAACGGAAAACAAGCTTGTTGGAATGGTGGCAGCTTATCTCTGAGAAGAGATGTGACAATTGCGTTCATTCGCAAGAAGATGATTACAATGAGGCTCTGAAGGCCTTTTTACAATAAATAGGAATGTCAAAAAACCCTAGACATCCAAAATCCTAACCCTAAAAGATGAAGTGCCAAAAGTCATGTGGGCCTCGTTTGGGTAAGTTAGTACATCAACTTTCCAGGGTCGTAACTTTTGCAAACGATCTCCGTTTTAGGCACACGATAGCCCATTGGAAAGGTATCGCCGAGGAGATTCATTTTGGGGGCTCAATTAGAGCCTTTGACAATCATTGAGAAGTTTGATCCAAAAAAACCTTCATTTAGGCCCTCAAAATGGCCCCGGAAGTTAAACACTGCTAAAAATAGTAAATTGCCAAAATTGCCAAAAAACTATTTTGAGCGAGTTGGAAAAGGTGGGTGGCCACCGATATCCACCTGGATCAATCCTCCCTATTTAGGAAGCAATGGTATCCATTGCATTGAGTTCCCCCATTAGATGAGGAAATTTCTATTCAATTTGGCCCCAAGTGAGCCACTTGCCTTGGTGCAGGAGTTGCCCTGCTTTGACGACTCGATAAAGATGGATCCTTTGTTGTTGAGTGCCCTTGATCTGTGTGTCCACAATCTGATCACTGGATGCTTGTTGCATACAGTCAAGGTTGAGCTCTATTGGTGTCGACTTCTCTGCTATCTCTGAGGTGTCCAATAATGGTGAGAAATATGGTCGAAGGAGAGCCACATTCAAGACTGGGTGTAGGCCAAGGAAAGGGGGAATGTTGAGCTCAAAAACATTGTCACCCACAACCTTGGTGATGGTGTAGGATCCATAACAGAGTGGGCAAAGCTTCCAATGGGGCCATGTAAGACGTTCTTTCTGCAAGTGCAACCAAACTTTGTCTGCCACCTGAAACTTATGTGGCACCCGATGTTGATCGTGGCGTTGCTTGTACTTGGAATTAGACTTCTATAGAATATACTGAACACTTTGGTAGATGTGGTGGATCTGCTCAATGAACCGGGTGGCTTTTTCAACTTCTAGTGGAGTAGGGGACGAGTCGGTCGAGGTGGTCACTAGGGGTAGTGCAACATCCATGGGGCCCAATGGTTGGAATCCCAATACCACCTGAAAAGGGGTTGTGGCCAGTTGAGCTATGCAGGGCTCAGTTGTAGATATGCTCGACATAGGGAAGACTCTCATCCCATGTGTGGGGGTGTTTTGAATTATACATGCATAGGATATGTACGATCATCTGATTGACGACCTCAGTTTGGCCATCTGTCTGGGGGTGGAAGGCAGTGGATTTGGTGAGCTTAGTATCCAGCAATGACCAAAGGCTCAATCAGAATGTGCTAAGGAACTGACTGTCACGGTTTGATATAATTGTTTGTGGGATCCCAAAATGTACTCATACTCGTTCAAAGAAGAGCTTGGTAGTGGCTTTTGCTATGATGTTCTTATTGTAGGCAGCTAGAATCGCCATCTTGGAAAAGCGATCAAAAACCACAAAAACACATTCATTTCCCCTCTTGGTGGACAGGAGTCTCGACATGTAGTCCATTGAGATGGATTCCCACGACCTGTTAGGAGTAGGTAGAGGGGTGTACAAGCCCTATTTATTAGTGGTCGGTTTGACAATAGCGCAGGCGGTGCAAGACCTGATATACTTGCCGACATCATGTTGATTTTTCGGCCAGTAGAAATGTTTCTACAAAACTGCCACTGTCTTTTTGATGCCAAAGTGTCATGCCACTCGACTGTAGTGAGCTTCCCAAATCATCTTGGCGCGCTTGCTTGATGGAACACAAAGATGGCCCAGACGACACAACAACCCATCTTGAAGATGGAAATTAGCCACCACTGAGCTGGCGCCCAACATTTGGTAGTTGGTGGAGAAGTCAGGGCCTGTCTCGTAGAGGTGGGGCCATTCAGAGGTCTAGCACCATGGTGAGTGTCGCGACTGGAGGTCGGTTGAGGAAATTGACAACTCAGTTGGTACTTCCTATTTTATACTTGATGTTGAGGTGGAACTGTTATAAGTATGTGGACCACTTCTGATGGCAGTCATTTTGCAATTTTCCTTGGGTCTGCATGAACTATAGTGGATTGTGATCAGTGTGGATGGATGTCTCTTTCCCAAGAATGTAATGTCTCCACTGGCAGCATGATTTCACAATGAAGTACATTTATTTGTTGTAAGTAGGGTAATTACAGACAACATCTGATAGTGTCTCACTATGATATGCCACGGGGTGGCCGTGTTGAGTGAGAACGACACCCACAACATAGTCTGAAGCATTTTCCTTTATCTCAAAGGGATGTTGCAGATCCGGTAATGAAAGTATCGGGGATGAGCACAAACGCTTCTTCAAGTCATCGAAGGCTTGTTATTGGGACAGGCCCCGCACAAATTTTGCCTTACTGCCACCCCTAGTTACTTGGATGAGGGCCCATGCAATATGAGAGAATCCCAACACGAACCTATGATAGAAATTGGCGAGGCCCAAGAAGCTCCAAAGTTCAGTGAGTGTGGTTGGGGCTGGCCAGTCATGGATGACCTTGATCTTGGATGGATCCACATGCATACCATGTCAATCAATGATGTAGCCTATGTAATGGACCCTATCCATGCCAAAGGATCATTTTTCCAAGTTTACATATAGTTTGTGCTACGACAGGGTGTGCAGAACCTACTGAATATGTTGCAAGTGTTTTGCCCAAGTCTTATTGTAGATGAGGATGTCATCCAGATACACCACTATAAAAGTATTGGTGCAAGGTCATAGGATATCATCCATCATCCTCATAAAAGTTGCTGGAGCATTTTTCAAACCAAAGGGCATGACCAACCATTCAAAAAGACCTTGTTTTGACTTGAAGGCGGTCTTCCATACATCTATCTGTTCTATTGGGACCTGGTGGTAGTCAGACTTCAGAACAATCTTACTGAGGTATTTGGCCCCCATGATATGATCAAGGAGGTCGTTGATTCATGGAATTGGGTACCAGTTTCAGACTGTGATTTTATTCTGGGCCCGGTAATCAATGCAGAGTTGCCAGGTCCCATCTTTCTTCTGCACCAGCATGATTGGGCTCCCATAAGGTGATGAGATGGGATGTATGTGTCCCTTGTGGATTAGTTCTTGGATCTGCCTCTTGATCTCCTCGTTTTATAACAGAGAGAGGCGACGGATTGACCCATTGGGTAGCGGTGTGCGTGGGGTCATATCGATGGGATGCTTGACCTGTCAGTGTAGAGGTACCCCAGTAGGAGAGGAGAAGGTATCTGAGTATTCTTCCACGACCTTATCCACTTGCTTCTATTGTGTGGAGAGATCAGTCATGGAGGCCTTGGATGTGGTTGCGATCTTTCGCTCACTCTGAGAGAGAATCACAAAGAAGACAAATTTCCTGGTCTGAGAGATGACCTTCATGCATTGCTTGGCAGAGATCAAGGAAATAACACTAGGAGGGATTGCCTCAGGTATCTTGTACAATTTCTTGTTCAAAGTAATAATAGCACTACGAGGCCTAGACTCATATACAACATGACGTTTTCATTAATAAGGTTGGCCCAAAAGAACATTACAAACTTTGAGAGGAGAAACATCACACAATACCTTGTCTTTGAAGGGCTTGATGTCATACGATAGTCAACACTGTTGGTTGAGGTAGAGATTGCTTCCTTGGCGGAGCCATCCAATGGTGTAGGGTTGTGGGTGTGACCTTGTCGGCAGGGCTAGTCGCTTGATGACCTCTGCTGAGATGAGGTTCTTCTGACTATTGCTATCAACGATGAAGTGCAGAGGGGTTCCTTTTACCCACATATGTGAATGGAAGAGTTGCTCACCTTCTTCTGGCTCGTCTGGTTCACTAGGCTGGAGCTTGGTGGTAGCAACGGTGGCACTAGGTTCCGCATCAATGATCTATCTTTCCCTTTTTGGTTCTGAATTAGAGTCAAAACCTGCATCTAATTCAGAGGCTTTCACTTTGGCCACTAGCGACTACTTTGAGCGGAAGTCAACAGTGTTATGCCAAGGGCTCTTATGGAAGTCACACCACTTCCCGGTATCTTTCTTTATCTTTCCAGTGTCATTCTTTTCTTGTGGCTTGGACTGGTTTTCCTGATATTGTCCATCTTTGCTCTATCCTTTTTTCTGTGGGTTGGGGTCGCCCCTTCCTAGATTTTGCTGTGAGGGATTCCCAGGCCTAAATTTTCGCGTCTTTTTTTTGAGATTCTGCTCAATTTTGAAGGCATATCGGTAGGCTGCGCTCAAGGACGAGATGTCCAGAAATTCCATTTCAATATGGATGTATCTATGTAGAGCACCATGATACTTGAGCACCATATGTCGCTTTGAATCTTTAATACCCATCTTGGTGCACAAGGTATGGAAGATATTTGTGAACTCTAGCACTACTTGGTCTCTTTTTTGTTGCAGTGTGGTCCATTTAGTATACAAGTCGTCATAAATTTCGACAGGGTAGTATTGTTCCTTAATAACATCCCTGAAGGATTCCCAGGTGGATGCGACTGTAAATAATGAGGGTTCATCTGTTTCCTTTTGCTCACAGAAAGTTTCCCAACAATATTTGAGATGGGGAACGACTTTGAGGAGTGCAAAAGTAATATTTTCTCTATTCAAAAATTTATGGACACAAAAATAACCTTCTAGTAGATTCAACCACTTGTCTGCAACATATATGTCTATCTGACCTTCAAATATAGGAATATTGAAGTTGATTTGTACCTTGAAGGGGGCGGCGCCTCTGCTCAAGGAATATGCGTCGCCTGTTGGTAGCCATCGAAGGATTTGCGCGAAACTAGCCATCATCTTGTTTCTCTGTTGCGTGAGGGATTCCTCAAGCAACATTTTGAAAGGATCTCTTGTCCTGCCATCTTTCTTTTTTCCTACCATGAGAGGTCGCTTGGGCGTACGATATATTTTTTCCTCAAGAGAAACAAGCTCGAAACCCAATTCTTTGTACCCTAACCTTGTTGGGGACATGCATTAAGACGATAAGAAGCAGACTGCTCTGAAACCACTGATCCAGATTTTATGAGCAGAATGAAATGAATACAAATTATTAAAATATGCTTAACACATAATAACATAGATATAGTAAATTTGGTTTTCTATTCAATAAGGAAATAAGACTGTAAAATGTCGTGAAAAACAAGCTTGTTGGAATGGTGGCGGCTTATCTCTGAGAAGAGATGTGATGACTACACTTATTCGCAAGAAGATGATTACAATGAGGCTCTGAAGGCCTTTTTACAATAATCAGGAATACCAAAAAACCTAGACATCCAAAAACCTAGCCCTAGGAGATGAAGAGCCAAAAGTCATGTGGGCCCCATTTGGGTAAGTTAGTACATCAACTTCCTGGGGTCGTAACTTTTGCATACGATCTTTTTTTAGGCACACAATAGCTCATTGGAAAGGTATCGTTGAGGAGATTCATTTTGGGGGATCAATTAGAGCCTGTGGCCATCTTATAGAAGCTCGATCCCAAAAAACCTTCATTTAGGCCCTCAAAATGGCCCCAGAAGTTAAAAACTACTTAAAATAGTAAATTTCCAGAAAAATATTTTGAGCGAGTTGGAAAGGGTGGCCACTGATATCCACCTGGATCACCAGTGTACTCATGATTATAAATTTTTTTGATGTACATTGATGTTCATTTTAATGCACCTTCGTGGTCACCAAAAAAAGAGAGGATATTTTTGGGCGCATGCCAACTTTGAGGGAAAAGCACGACACAGGAGACAGATGCGCATGCAGAAGGATAAGCACATGTAAGGCAGACGCGCATGCAGGAAAAATAGCATGTGTGAAATAGACGTGCATGCAGAAGAGGAAGGCATGCGAGGAACACATGCAAGAAGACTTAGCCAAGAGAGGGTTAGGGTTTTGGTAAGAGAATGTAATGGTTGGTAAGCCAAAAATATGTATAAATAGGTACCTAGGAGGTCGAGGTAATGAGTTGGTTGGTTGGGTTCGATTCGATTATGATCGGTCGAGAGTTCTATTATTCAGAGGTTCAATGTAGGAGGTCATGTTGATTTTCATTGTATCATACTGTTACTCTGATCTATTTTTGTAATCTCTTGATTTGAGGAGAGGGATGAGGGTATATATTGAGGGTTAGATCGCAGACTGAGGAGCCTTGTGTGATCTAGTCCGCCTCACTGTAATATCTTGACCTGTTTTGATGAAGAGCTGTAATGTGCACGACACTATAGTTTGGACCGAAGATAATAGAAGAGAAGAATAGTCAAATCATTGTGGACATAGCCCAGGAAGGGTGAACCATGGTAGACCATGTGTTATGTGACTGAATGTTATGTATCTTCTTGATGTTGATGATTAGATTTTAGATAAATGAATGAATGAATTAGTTAGATATGATATCTCACATGCATGAGAAAGAATAACAGTATAATAAATCTAGATGTATGAGATAGTAATTGAATGAAGACCACATAGGGTGCATTCATAGATCCCCACTCATTCTCAGGCTGCAAGCACCCCTAAGAACTATTTCAGGTGAGATTGCGCAGTGCATCCTATGCACTCTCTTGCCTTTTGGGTTACCATGAGGGTCGATAGTTTTAAGGAGGGTTTTTTTGGAAACCAAATCAGGACCTAAGCCTAGGTCAGCCCAAGAATGATAGACATGATGAAGTAGAAGACCAACAAATGGTTTTGTTGTCGGTTGGAACATAAAGGGATTGAATGAATGAGATATGTTGAAGAGTCGTGAAGATCAGATGAAACAACATTAAAAGAATGAGAATATAAAAGGGGGTGTTGAGACCGTGGAACCCAACAAAGGTAGAGATAGAGAGATGGTTGAAAACAAAGGAGCTGGAATTTGCATAGAAAGATAATAGAAACCAGAAGTTAAAACCACGCAAATATTTGGACAAGTACGTATTCAATGACTCGCATGAAGTATTTTTTTGTGATTTCCCGGATGTGTTGCAAGAGTGGATATTGAGGTTGAAAGACAACCACCCTACAAATCAGATCCGACAGCTAAAATGGAATCCTGCTGAGATCATGCAGTTACAACAAGTTGACAATAAGTTTACACATGTAGTAGATTTCTGGTTAGACAACATTGTTGCAGGATTTATCACATAATTTGCAGTATATATTGCGAAGTCTTACAACGCAGCAGAGCAAGAGTTCTTGAAGGGACCTCGAGGTAGGTATATCATATCGATGTACACTTCCATCAAGATGTTATTGTATAACAAAGGTGTAATGACAATGGCCTTAGATAGCTAAACTTCCCTGCATGCATGGGGGAAGGGGGGAAGCACTAATAAGAGATAGAGAAATGGAGGAAGAGATGGATAAAGTAAAGAAGGAAGAGGTCTTGGATCCAATCATGATGGAGGAAGACCATATCAAGCAGATCATGGAAATAGCTAGAAGAACACATAGTGGAGTACCCTACCAATATAAGATAAACAATAAGAAGATAGCCATAGCCGCAAGGGAAGGCTTGGCAAGTGATGAATGAGAGGTAGAGGATCTCCGGGATGTGGATCAGATTGAGGAAATCCTACGCGCAAAATATGAAAGGAAGACAAGAGGTCCAAGGGAAGAAACCAGAGGCATAAATCCTTTCCATGTCAATGTTGGTGTGGAACCCATAAACCCATGTGTGACTAATACACTAGAAATAACACCACTGTTTAGACAACCGAATTTCAGTGGAAGAAACGCAGCATGAAGTACATCTACATAGGGAGAAATGATTGGGGGAGCCATTTCAGGAAGTAGTATTCAAGGATCTACACTGCACAGAGGTAGTAGTTCAACATTCAGGATGGCAGGACATGATCCCACCATCAGGTTACCAGAATTCAGGGGAGAGGTGTCGGAGGACCTTGAGAAACACTTGTTTATCTGTGAAAATATCTGGGAAGAAAATCAAATCACATATGAGGATACCAAACTTGCACAATTATCCATCACACTAAGAGACCTCGTACTGGATTGGTACATGAGATTAGTTGCAAACAGTCCACCAGGAACAACCAGAATGATTGGGGATATCAAGAAGTTGTTGATAAATGAATTCCATAAGCCTAGCTCAGAGGATCAATACATGAATGAGATGATAGAGATCAGGAAGAAACTAGGAGAATCTGTCTAGGAGATAGACCAAAGATTCAAATGATTGAAGGAAAAGTTGAAGTATGTCATGACAGAGATGCAACATAGGCATTTGTTTATCAATTCACTGCTACCACATTTGAAATACCCCTTGAGATAACAAAAGTTTCAGACCCAGGTAGAGGCTCTGCAGACAACCTTGCAACTAGAAGAGAACCAATATCAGAATATAGATCCAACAATAGAGGAGCTCAAGGAATACTTGAAGAATCTAACATTTCAATTAAACCAGAACAAGAGTAAGGACAAAAGAGAAGTTTTTTGGTGTACCACATGTAGGACAAAAGGACACCACAAGAACAAATGCCCAACATTCGTGCAGTACATGGAAATGAGACTGCCAAACCCTTTACGATCAAGAGGACTATGGTGTGATATTTGTAAGACACAGGGACATGATCCATATCAATACTCAATGATGAAAAAATACCAGACAATGCCTATGATTTCTATTGCAACTTTTGCAAGTCAGTAGGCCATGATGACAAATATTTTAGGACAATGGAGGTGATGAGGGAAATAACATCAAAAACCTATAGGGTGTAGGCATAGATGATGACAGGGAAAGATGCGCCACAATTTAACCAAGTACCATCCCCATATAACACCATGTCACAAAAATATAACATTTCGCAGCCACAGTACAATACCACGCAACCACAATATAATCTCATGCAATATAACTAGGTGCCATAGTACAACTCACCGTGAGGAGATCGATATGGCTACATAGGTGGAGGATGAGGTAGAGGAGGATTTGGAAGAGGCAGAGGAACGGTGGTATGCCATAACTGTCAACAACTAGGACATTATGCAAGAGAATGTCCACTTCCACCTGTGACATGTATATATTGTCATGCATCCGACTATGACACAGAAGATTGTCGGACATTATTGGGGAGGATCTAGGAAAAGAGAAATAAGAACAATCATAATGTTCAATGGATTTATGTAGAAGAAAGGGACGATGGAAGAAATATCAACACAGTTACGTGCGGAGGAGATAAGACATGAGATGACACAATAAGACAAGATCCAACACAACACCAATGGGTAAAGAAGAGCGTTGAACCACATAAGCAGTTTGATGCGTAGAATGAAAATGAATTATTCAAGCAAGACATAAAAGAATTCTTGAAGCCAGACATTGCATCTACATCAAATACATAGTATATTCAGGACGCACCAATGTACGAGATGCCTTCATCGCTGGATCACACTAATGAAGCACAACCTATAGGACAAGTAAGTACCATAAAGGCTTTTCTGCAATCGTGTGTTAAACTAATAAATGATCCATCATTTGTTAAAGTGTTGCAAAATATGTTAGAAATATGTAGCACATAAGTAGAGGGAAAGCTCGAACAAAAAACAATTAATAATTTGCATACAAGGAGGAGAACAAGAAGAGAATTCAGATTGAACACCAACATTGGAGATTTCAAACATGGGGGATATCATACTGGATTTAGGCTCTGAAGTGAACATACTACCCAAGAAGACATGGAAATGTATGGGAGAGACCACATTAGGATATTCACCTGTTCAATTGAAACTAGCAAATAAACACAAGGTTCTACCAATTGGAAGGTTAAAGGGTGTGACAATAGATCTAGATGGAGTGTGCACTAAAGTCGATTTCAAAATGATAGAAATTGTGGATGGTACAACACCTTATCCAACATTGCTTGGCTTGGATTGAGAGTTTGATAATCAGGCCATAATCAATCTAAAGATGAGGAATATGAATTTTGAGTCGAGAGAGTACAGAGTCATTGCACCGTTGGATCCATCAGAAGGAGAAAGGTTTAAAGAACCCACTTGTTTAGACCTGAAGGAAATTAACCAGTTATACAGAACCATTGTGCGAGAAGAAGATTATGTGAATTCAATTGAGGATTGGGTACTCAGTTGGAGAAGTATCATGTCATGCACGTCAGAATCAGATACAGGGTTGGATAATTAGAAACCGAGATTACATGAAGTCTCCATAAGAAGGTGCATAAGAATAGACTACGCAGTAAGATGGGTGTTATCACTGAAAAATCGTCCACAACATTACACACAAATGGTTAAAGAAAACATCAAATGCCAACAACAATTAGTCCAAATACAACACTGAAATGCATTCAAAAGGCAAAAAACTATATAATTGGATCAAAAATTGAAATGCATAGTTTCACCAAAGGAAGCACGTGCGTAGTGTGCGCGAAACAACACAGCCCTTAGTGCACACAATGCACAACTGTGTACGAGAAAATTCATGCACTTATATGAATGGTGCATTTATGGATCTTGTCAGCCCCTCAACCACTTATGGACCAACTCCCAACACGATTTGACACTCATATCTGAGTGGAATCCAAATGGGAGGTTGGTTAAGGACTAGAGGGTGCCCTAAAAGGCCCCTTGTTCACACTGTGAACCAATTACATTTTTCCATGTATGAATGCTATAAATAAGAGCCATTCCTGCACCAAGAAACCAATATCTTCATAGTATTGTTATGCTGCAAGAATTCTCCCTTGAGAATCCTCTTTTCTCTTTGGAGCCTTCAAGCACCATTGCAATAGGCCATTCCACTCACCTCTTGAGGGAATAGGAAATATTTTTCTTCACCATTTGTGATTTCTTCCATTGTATGAAGAGATATCCATTAGGGAACTCAAGATCCCTTCCAAGGAGGAAGAGGGGACTCATAAGTCCCTATTTTTCTCTACGGTGTTTTGCCTACTAATCTATTGATCCATTGGTAGCATTATGTTGGTCATTGTTTGATTTCCATGGTTCTAAGTTTCTCATGATTTCTAACATTTATTTCTTAGTTGTTTTAGTTTATTTCTTTGTTTATACATGTGTTTGGATTGTTTAACCCACTCACAAACTTCTGTCTTGTCTAACAGGCTCATTTAGACATGCAAGTGTTGTTGTTTTGCTCACCCAAGTGACAAAACCAACACAACATATTGGCGACCATACTGGGGATCAATATCAAATTCCTCCCTATTTGAGCTTAGAAAACACTTCATTTTGATTGTTTTTTCTTGTAGGTATCAAAACCGGCCTAGCCCAACCTGCCAAAGTCAAAATTTAGAGCTGAGGAAGGATTATTTCACTTGGAAGTTTCTCCCCCAACGTGTGACAAGAAGTGCATGGATTTTCCTGCCCACAGAATGCACTCTGTGCACTGTGCATGAAACATGCCTCTTTACACTACACATTATGCACACTGTGCACCCTCTGTGCACCTGTCATAGTTGTAACCCATGCATAACTCTAGTTTTTCAAAATTGTAAGGGATTTTATGATGATTTGAAGGCCCCTGGCCTTCAGATTTTTATTTTCATGCACTTTGTAAGGAAACTACAGTCCACTTAGAATCCTTTCCCATATGAAAGGTTAGCTAACATAGGCACTTAGGGGGTAAAAAGAAGCAATATTCTCCTCTTTTTCTTTATTGCCACATGGATGGCTTATTTGGCTTGTAAAATTTTAAGTTGAGGTTATTGCTTTCATACATAAATCACTTACATTGGGACTAGAGGTTAACTTTGACCCTCAAGTATGATCTTCCCTTGCACCCTAGTGTGATCTTGGGAATAAAAAAGGTGGTTAAAGGGACATTTAATCTCACTTAACAAAAATATTTAGGAGAGGACAAAGCCCCCCTAGGGTTCCTATTAGTTTTTTGAAATCATCTCAAAAGTTTTGTAAGGGCCCATACATGCCCACATGTTGCAAACTTAGGATAGTTTCTTAAAATTGCTTTCTTAGTTTACATCACAATCTAGGGAAGTTTAAAGATCAAAGTAACGGGCCCATACATGCCCACATGCTTGCAATCTAGGATAGTTTCAAAGCTTTCTCAGTGTAAACAACATTTAGGGAGTTTTAAGGATTTGTAAAGGACCCATATGTCCACATTGCTATTTCTTTAGGGATTTAAATATTCTGCAAGGTTGTACCAAAGACACGTAGTAAGCTAGGTAAATAATATTTGTAAGGACCATAAGAAGTCCACATGTTGTAATATCACACTTAACTTATTAAAATCTTGGCACACTTTTTTTCTTGCTTGCACACAAATCCACTCCTCACACACATAATTTCTATTTTGAATAGTGGTGGTTGAACTAGGTTTTCTCCAAAGGAATTCTGAAATGTCCCACTACTTCTTTGGAAATTATCCACACCCATTTAATTCAAACGAGATTGGTCCACACCCCCAATCTCTCAGCCCACCACATCTAATTTTTTTCTAAAAACTCACTAAGTTTTCCTCCATAGGAGGTGCCAAAAGAATTTTTTTAGTCTAGGTAGGATCTCGGGAGTAGGCATCCAAATAACCCCCTGTTATCTGGTTCTCACATTTTCAAACAATAAAAGTTGAGAAATAGGGAACTTTCAAATCCTCCAAGTCAAGTGTTCCTACACCATAAGGCATGGAGATACCCGTGAAGGGTTGAAGGCCAAGGTTCGATTGTTCTGCACATCCCTCCTTGACATGGATGATTTTAGGGGCTAAATTTCGCTCATGGGATAATTTTCCATGGTTTTTCCAAAAACGAGATTCGCTATTTTAAAAAAGATTCCCCCAAATTCTATAGGATAAAATTATTTTACGTTAAAAATCGCCAAAATTTTATAAAAACTATATAAAATCCTTAGAAATTTGAATAATTTTACAAAAATATCGCCAATCATTTATAGTTGGTGTTAACTCCCAAAATGAAACCGTCCTTTTGGTTGAATTTTGTAGTGGATAGCATGGCCATCGGTAGTGTTCTCAAGTTATTTTTGAGTTTTTATAGCTGAAAAATTTAGGTTTTGGTTTGTCTTAAGGAAATAATTTGACCCATAAAGTCTTCTTTCCAAAATTTTCATTTTTCACTTTCCTCAGCTAACGTATGTCCAAAAATTGATTGTGCGCTGTGGAAAATGTCGACTTTTAGCAGCTAAGGAGCTCTTTTCATTTAGTTGATGCGCTGTTGAAAGTGGCAAGCGAACAATTGACAGAGGCGCTTTCCACGGGCCGTTGTTGAAGAAGAGCGGGAATCACATGCGTGATATCCACGACTGAAAGTAATGATGATATGATCATCCCACGTCAGGCAAATCCAAGGCATGCGCTGATAAGAGTGGGCAATGATACAAACTCAATTATACATGTCAGGATATGACTGTAATTCGAATCCAGTCCAGAACCCACGCTCAATGCTCATGACATCCGGGATGACAAGTTCGTGTTCAGTGATGCAGGTACAAAGGAGGTACCTCCGGCCTGACACCATCAAATCAAACAGTGGTTTCATATCACAAATCATTTCCAGAATGCTGTGGAAGTTTTCATTTGTTTCAAAACAGAGCCGAAGCCCGAACTGCTTTCAACAGCGCAGAACCTCGGCTCGACTAGGCAGTTACAGGTGTTACAATTGTCAAGTTTTTCGAGCTACAGAATGGTGAGAAAACGCAGTGGCGCTCTACTCAAGAGAGAGCTGGATAACTTGTCCTTTCTACAATCACATCTTGGAGTCCAGAAGTATTTTTCGAATGCAGGGTGTATGGAATTTGTCGAAAGGTTGCAAGTTGGGTGCCACCAGGCTACAACAGAAGCCTTTGCCAAGACTTTCAATGGCAATAAATCTCGCATCGGGTCCATGGAAATCAGAGTGAATGAGGCTATCATCACTGCAGCTACAGGTTTGCCAAGAACTGGTCAGAGCTGGTTTAAAACCACTGCACCTAAAAATTTAGATTTCAGAGTTTATTTGAAAGAGGGGTACAGGCACAAAGCATGGAGAAAAGGTATGCTTGTTTCATATCTAGATGAAGAATGGAAAGAATTGTTCAAGGGTATCCAATTGTACATTACCTCAGAGGGAAGATATGATAAACTAATGATGTACCACTTTAAACTACTGGATCACTTCACAGGCAAGACCCCTATTAATTTTCCTTATTTCTTATATCAAAGTCTGACTAAGGTATGCAAGAGAATTAGAGCTCGACCCTTAAGCGTGAAAACTACTTTGTGTCACCTCGGCCTAATAAAATTGATTATACTGGAGGAATTGAAACAACAGGGGAGGAGTTGGGAGCACTTTCTGTTCTGGGAAGGTTTTGAAATCCAGAATCAGACTGCAAATGAACAGGTGAAGGGTTCAATGAAACAATCATCTCCTCAAAGCAGCTCAAGAAAAAGAAGGGCCTTTCCAGGACCTTCAGAGGACAGGATATCTAGAATGAAGCCTCATAGGTTGAAGAGAAAATTGAAATTTGAGCAGACCACAGAGCAGGCTACACAGCAAAATACAGGACATCCTACAGAGCAGAGTACAGGGAAGAATATACTAAATTTTCCCTATTCAGATTCAGAATCTGAGCAGCAAGACCAATGCCCTGTCATCAAGAGTTCTGAGCAGTCAGCTGAGTGTGCACAGAACTATGAAACTTTCAATCAGACGGAGAATCATCAAAAAACTCCAAATCAAAGAAGTCTAAGAAGATCAAGCACCTCAAGGAGGTAATTTCCCAGCAATAGGTCTTGGAGCGGGTGATTAAAGAAAGGTATAAGAAGTTATCTAATAACTTCGCCAAGACCAATGTTGCGTTTGAAAAATTGGCCGAGGAAAGTGTCAGAGAGAAGAAAAGGAAGAAAAAAATCACTAAAGACTGCAACAGCTTGTGGTGGCTTGCCAAATGCCTCAAAAGGAAGATCAGGAGGTTGAAACAAAAATTGAAGAAAAAATCTCATCCAGAACTGAAGGTTCTTGCTCAAGTCGCCGTCAATATGCAAGGTGAGAAATCGGATACCCACTGATTTTGGTTTAAAATCAAATTTCGGAGGTGAAAACTCTTTTGTGCGCAATTGGGACTTTCAACAGTGCAAGGCTATTATTCTATTACCTATTAGCTGTGGAAAGTGACAGCTTTCAACAGCTAACCCGTGAAGAAATTAAACAGTTGCGCTGTTGAAAGCTGGGAAAGTAATTTTTGAAGCCAAAGACACAACAGTTCATTCCAAACAGGTTCTGAAGGGATGCCAGTGTATCAGTGGACTATTAGATCGTATGAAAGAAGTTCAACATCAGGGATTCGAGAGATTTTTTTGGTTACACATGCAAACCATTTCCTAAAAAATCGACATGAACGTTGGGAAATCCAACAGTCAAAGACAGGTGTCCTGCTAGTTTTCAACACATTGTAGATACAAGGAGCTGAAGGACGCAGATGGCGATTTTGGAGACTGAAGACAGTTCGACTACTTAGTTTAGTTGTTAAAGACTTTAATTTCAAGTTGTTTAGATAGAATTGAGTTGCATTTATTAAATACAGATCCATGTTTTTAGGATCTGTATAACTGTTTGTAAGAGGCTATAAATGCCTGTTTTTGATGTGAAACAAAGGTTCGATTCTGGATACAGTAATACTCTTTTGAACTCAGACATTTCATTGCTAATACAGATCACAGGTTCCTTTCCATTTTGGTATCAGTTTCTCATATTTCTTCTTCACTGTTATCTTGTTGTCAAACCTTGAATAGCTGTTATCCTATTGTTTGGTTCATGACATTATAATCAGTTTCTTTAGTTGTTTATTAGACCCTGCTTTGCACTGGTTTATGAACAATCTTTCTTCATCCACTAAAAGCTATTTTACTGTTTAACCAATCTTGGAGAGCACTGTCTATTTGTTTATCATTCTGATGTCTGAATGCCATAAACTGAATTGAGTTATCCCATTGATCCATATTTACAAAACACAAAAACATTCATTTCTTAAGTTACCAAGCACCTTTGGTCTGCAACCACAAAGGGTTTCTTGGAGTGATAACA
>CBVK0102923680.1:0-29050 GCA_900067695.1 Picea abies
AATATGTTACAAATTCTCTNGCTCTAATATGTTACAAATTATATATATATATACTTAGAAAATATTTTTCTAGGCATTTTTCTTCATTTCAATAATAACACTTAATATAAAGCGGATTGTGTAAATTATTTTATACTAACTCAATGCGACAAAAACATAAAATAAAACCCACATATACAAAGGCAATGAGATTGAGATCTTGACTTCGACCTCATACTTACTATTCATAACTCTCAACAACTCAAACTAATTTACTCCACTTCCTTAACTCTTTTATATATATATATATATATATATATATATATATATATATATATATATATATAACTCAAACTAGCTTACTCCACTTATATGCATATATAGATAACAAACAAAATTCTACAGTGCCTTTTTCCCTTTTTCTATTTTCTATTATGTATAGCAATTTAAACTTAAACACTGTTTCAATATGGTTAATAGTAAAATATTTCAATATGATTAATAACAAAATAACGAATTATGATGATGACACGAGGGCTTCCTATGGATTATTTGACCCTTGCGTGTGCAACATCAATAGTATGGCATGTTTCACACACTATCTTTTCCACTTACATCCACTTTCAAAGGTAAACATTTGTTGTGGAGGTTATATAATAATTTTGTTTGTGCAACATGACATGACATGTTTTCAGACATTTTCTTTTCCACTTTCAAACATTTTCTTTTCCACTTACATCCACTTTCAAAGATAAGTATTTTTCCTAAGGGTATACATTTTGTTAATGTAATAAAATATTAATATATTATTCATAGTTTGTGTATGAATATATTTTAAATTAATAATTTTTTTTGGAAATAATATTTCATGCAGTATTTTTTTATTTCATGGATAGTAAATGGGGTAAATTGTCAACTTCAAGTCTATTTATAAAAAAACAAAACATTCCAACTGTAACCTCTTATGTTGAAAATAACTTTACATCTAACTCAAAACCACTTAAACTAACCCTTAAACCATCATTTACAGCAATAAATTAATAAAAAATAAATTAAATTATTAATAAACTTTAAAGATCTGCTTTCTTGTTTATGTTTGATATTTACTTTATATTTACAATTTACAATTTTAAAAAGTTTTCACTTCAAACATTTTTATAATTTTAAAAAGTTTTCACTTCAAAAATTTCACTTCGATTTCTTTTCTTTGTAAATATAATTTATTTATTTATTTTCAATATGATAATAATGTGAAGGTTTTGAACATCATTGTGTCTTTTAATATATGACCAACATATTTATAATTTATAAGTAGATAAAATTTCTTTATTTGAAACTATTAGAATTAAGCAAGTGAATAAATATAAATATATTGAAACTATTAGAATTAACTAAGTGAATTAATATATACATGATGACTTTATATAGTATTAAAATAACATTATAAGTTTTTATTTTGATAGATTAATTAATGGTTAATATTCATCTCATTATATCTCTCTATTTATTTATTTATCTATTTATTTGTAGTTTTTGAATATAAAGTATACATTGAAATATTTATACTTAAGGGTTTGTTGACATTGAATTATTTGTTTTTTTATTAATATTAAGTTGAACAAAAAATTACACATCTTCCTTATAATGGATCATAAAAGCGTCTCTTGACACAATAATAATAATAATAATAATAAATTTTTAAGGTTACAATCTAGTCATCTGCGCAATAATTTCAATACTTAGTTTACAAAGGTGTACATACCATATTCTACTAGGACCCCATCCTCGAGTTTATCCTAGCTCAAAGACATCCAATACGGTCACCCATAGAGAAACTCAATGGTGCCTTCTAAACAATACCTTGTTGGTTGTTGTCACATGCAAACTTGGTGAATGACAAAAACTATTCTCAACGTTTATGTTGGTCCATCACACACATACGCAACTCAACCTTCCAAATTTGGTTCGTTCCTTCGGTCAGCCTGTCTATCTCAGGGATATGTTGTACTAAAGTTTGGTGGTGTTCCCAAGGCCTCCTGGGAAACTCGTCCAAAACGTCTTGCAAACACCGATTCCCATATTGGATATGATTCTTTTGGTACATCTTGCAGTTTCAATATCTCACTGATATAAACTCTAGCTATACCTGGCACTTGATGCGTCGTATGCACAGGGACAAAGGCGTGCACTCTTCGTCAAAGTGTTGACTATCACAAAAATCTAGTTGTTCCTCCTTGTCGTTAATGACAATCCAACAATAAAGTTCATCGAACTGACCTCCCATTTCGATTCCAGAAAAGCATGTGGCTGTAGTAATCCTGTCGGATGTCTACATTCATCCTTCACTCGTTGACGTCCTAGACACCTCGCCGTGTAGATAACCTTGTTCACCTTCATCCATACCAGAAGAATGAGGGATTAAGGTCTTCCCTCATCTTTGTGACTCCAGGATGAGCCATGTACACTGCGCTATGAGCTCTGTTTAAGATCGAACCTCTCAATTTGTCATTGGGCGGTAAGTAAATCCGGTTAGTATATCCCATTAATCCGTCGTTGTCCATAATAAATCCATCAAATTTTGGTACCAACAAGGTGTTTTGTCCGATAAATTCCTTAACCTCTTGATTCTAGTCATTGTCACATTGTATAGTTAGAATATTTTCACGTAGATTCGTCTGAAGAGGTATCACCGAAAATAGGCATGGTCTCTGACTCAATGCTTCAACCACTTTGTTCACTATTCCTTTTATAAAGGTAGTCTCAAAATCATACTCGCTAAGCTGTTCTAACCAATGCCTTTGTCACGCTTTCAAGTCTCTTAGCGTAATTATGTGTTGTAAACCACAATGGTTCGTTTTTAGTTCGCAATTCCATCAAATCAGGTAGTGTCTCCAAAATCTCAAGGCATACACAATGGATAACGACTCCAAATCGTGTGTCGCATAGTTCTACTCATGCCTTCTTAACTTTCTCGAGATGTAAGTGATCACTTGACCGTCTTGCATCAAGACTCCACCTAAGCTTTCCTTGGATGCGTCTGTGCATACCAAGAAGTCCTTGTCCATGATAGGGACTTTTAGTATCGACACTATCGTCAACAACTCCTTGAGCCATCGAAATGCTTTCGCGCATTTCTGGGTCCATATAGATTCTTGTTCTTATTCTACAATTCCGTAATTGGATTTGCTATCTTCGAAAAACCTTCTACAAATCATCGATAATATCCCGCTAACTTATGAAGCTACGTACTTCTGGTATGTTCATTGATGCATGCCATTCCATAATAGCCTCTACCTTCACAATATCCACAACGATACCTCCGTCGGAGATGACATACCCTAAGTATTGAATCTTCGATTGATAAAAGAGCATTTCGATGGTTTCCCAAACAATTTGTTCTCTTGTAGACACTGTAGTACTGAGCACAAATGCTCGTCAAGTAATACTCGATGATAGTCAAGCAGAGTATTCACAACCCATCCTTCTTCCATATGAAATTGATAGGAGAAACCCAAGGTGACATACTTGGATGTATAACTCCTAGGTCCAACAACTCCTTCAGTTGTATGTTCAACTCCTATACTTAGGGGTTGACATCCAATAAGGTGCTCTCGCAACTGGTTCAGTTCCAAGGTTTGAGCCTATTTTAAACTCCAACTCTCTTGCGGGTGACAATCATGGAATTTTTCTTGAAACATGTCAGCAGTACTTGTGCTCCGTGAAGGTCCTTCTAATCCTTATGTCACGTCCTTGTCATTCAATGCCAACATTGCATATAGCTTGCATCCCGACATAGACTCTTCTGTCATTGTAGGGAAGACGTGAACCTCAGGGATACTCCTTGGTTTCTTCCTACAATCACACTTCTCTGTCCCTCAACGTTGGTCCAACTCAACCACTTCATCTCACCATTGAGTACCACATCATGCGATTCCCACCAGTCCATATTGATCACACCATCGTAATATCTTAATATCGGGACATAGGTCGGACTTTGTTACACTATTCCCCAGATTAAGCGACAGTTCATATCCCTTCCTCCAACCATTCATCTGGCACCTGAAGCCATTTAGATGAATCTAAACCCATCCAGTCGAAAGCCTTTACCTAAAACCCTTTAGAGTGGTACTAGAAATATAGCTCTCTGTAGCACCAGGATCTATCAAAATACTTAAGGTCTGGTCAGCGATGGTACCTATCATCTCGAGCATAGTAAACTGGTGCTCGGCCTGATAGTTAATTACTGCGGTCATGAATCCTGTGGGCCTTACCCATCTCCACAATGGTAGTGTGTCCTGTTGACCCGACCACTCTGATCTTTTCAACTAGACAGTCTTACTGGTAAGGTGGCTCTCCAATGACCAGTGCCCATCATCGGTCCAATCTTCTGGCCCTGAAGTAGAATTCGTTGGCCTGCCAACTTAAGATCTTGGTATGTTCTACTCACACGCTTAACTGCAGCTGTTGGCGGTGGTCCTCGGTAGGGGGTCTTCTGTTGAGGAACCCTTCATCGTGGTGTCATGTAAAAAGGTTCCATAGACATATCTTGATACCAATATGGCAGGTTTTGTTGGCATATGATGCTGCTGTGCACTAGATGTTGTCAGTCCAGATGGTCTTGCAGGAGTCTTGATGATGCAGGAGCATCGCCAACTTCATCAAGGAGCATCGCCCAAGACAAGCGAGCCAGCATAGAAGACGATGAACAATTGGACAAGTCCAGCCGAAACTTTTTGAATTCTCATTTAAGATGATGCGCCAATGTATAAATGAACCATTTATGAAAAGCACACTTTGTATATTGTAATGGACCTTGAGCATGAACCATTTATGAAAAGCACACTTTGTATATTGTAATGGACCTTGAGCGGATAGCTCTCATCCTTAGGTAGATGAGGCATTTATTAGACTTAATGTAAAGTAGATAGAATATTAAATTCTAGATTTGATAGCTTTAGAATTGTGGGGGAAAATGGATATAGACACCCTCCTTTGTACATTGTAACATTAGCCAACATTCAGAACAGGAGCAAGAAGAGAAGAGCAAGCAGAGAACTGTGTAGAGAACATCCATGTACAAATATCGAATTAATAGAAGAAAACTTCGATTCAAATCCATGGTTATGTATCTGTTCTCTGTGTGTTGAAGTTATGCTTACGAATGTTTGTTTTTTGGTTATGCATTTGCTTTGTGTATGATGTGCATAGGATTTCATGTTTTGAAACTGAAGTTTTAAAGGAAGAGTGAATGAGTTTCAATTGTTTCTCTAACTGAACCAGAGAATTCCAACAAGGAGTGTAGTTGAATTTGTCCACAAGGAGTGCGTGACTGCAGGGTTCAATCAGAGAAAGCCATTGTCCTCATTCATCTCAGAAGTGCATATTTGCCACTGGAGCCATGCAAGGCATGCGCAGACTAGACGAAGACTCATAGTTGCGATTCTAAGAAAAAGGGAATTGAGACTGCTGCTGCAGGGGTGTATAGAGTCAAAGTTTCAACACTTGGATGTTGTCGAAGATTTGCCACAAGGAGTGCGTGCAAAGAATTCTTTCGAAGGACCCAGGAGCCGTAAGGAAGCTCAGGAGGGATAGGTCTTCGAGTCTGTCGAGGAACGATATAGACAAGTCATGCTTGGAAGGCTTGCAGGGAAAGTTGCAGGTTTGTGCACAGGGTGGTAAAGGTTCAAAGCTCAGGAGGGAATAGAGTCGTCGATCTAGAGTCTTAGGGACCATCAGATCACACGTGACATCACATATCGGCATATCGCGAGTTGGAGAACTAAGTTGGTATAACAGGAGTGGCGATATCGTGATCCGTGATATCCCGATAGGATCAAAACCGTTGATCGTGGGGGACGCGTGTCAAGAAATCCCAAAGAATCAGGGTTCGGAGAATCGGAGTTATCGATGACAGAGAAAGCTTGTATGTTGGATTCGCGATCTGCGATATCCCGACGGTGACATGGCAGTGTGGGACCACAGGTGCTGGTGGAGTACAGGTGGCATCATATCGGGGATCAGGAAAAGGTAAGTCTCGAGACCGTCGACATCAGGACTCGCGATCCCGCGAGTTGTGAAATCCTGATAGAAGGATAGAAGGTGGAGAAGTCAAGTCCACATGTGTCTCGAAAATCGTCACATCGGGATTCGAAGATTAGAGTTTCAATTTGTTGACATCGCGGGTGGCGATTCTCCGATAGAGAGAACTCCGATAGAAAGGGGAAGAAAGTCAACGATTGACCCACATCGGGATTCGGGGAATCGCAAGGCATAAGGGGTGTGACTACAGAATTCGCAAAATTGCGAATTCCGATTTCCCGATATAGAAGGGAAGTCACTTGAAAGTTGTTGTGGGTAAGAGACGTTCCCGACAGGGAACAAGAAGAACCTTTGAAGTTCTTTGGGCCAATTGGGAGAAGAAGATCATGTGAGAGCGATCGCGCTCAGAGGAGTGCAGTTGGCGTCAGTGTGGTATCAGAGCAGGTTTTGGCTCTTGTTTTTTGTAGCAGAGGGAGACATGATTCATCATGCCGCCCAGGAGAGAAAGAAAATCACCTGATCCTGAAGACAGAGAGGTGAGAAGAAGAGGTAGGCCAGCAGGAAATCCAGAAATGGAGAGACAAATGAGAGATCTTCGGGCAAGGCTTGAAGACATGGAGGCAACGCAGAGACGCACAGTGGGTGCAGGGGATCTTAGTGATTCCGAAGTAGAAGAGGAAGCTGGACATGCAGAAGAAGTCACAATGAAGGATGCATCAACCGAGAGGTTGATCAAAGCTATCGCCAGAATGGGGGCGAAGGAGAAATGGACATTCCAGTCTATGAAGGGAATATGGATGCAGAAGAGCTGTTGGACTGGATCAGGGCTCTTGACACCTACTTCGATTATGAAGATATCGAAGAAGATAAAAAGGTTAGGCATGCTGTCACAAAGTTAAAAGGACACGCAACATTATGGTGGGACGAGATACAAGCAGACAAACGCTACAAAGGAAAACAAAAGATCAAAAGCTGGGATCGGATGATCGCGAAGATGAAGGAAAAATTCATCCCAAGGGATTATCAGATCACTCTGTTCAAGAGAATGCAGAACCTGAGATAGAAGTTGATGACGGTGAAGGAGTACACCGAGGAGCTCTTCCGATCTCACAGCAGAGGGAGACATGATTCATCATGCCGCCCAGGAGAGAAAGAAAATCACCTGATCCTGAAGACAGAGAGGTGAGAAGAAGAGGTAGGCCAGCAGGAAATCCAGAAATGGAGAGACAAATGAGAGATCTTCGGGCAAGGCTTGAAGACATGGAGGCAACGCAGAGACGCACAGTGGGTGCAGGGGATCTTAGTGATTCCGAAGTAGAAGAGGAAGCTGGACATGCAGAAGAAGTCACAATGAAGGATGCATCAACCGAGAGGTTGATCAAAGCTATCGCCAGAATGGGGGCGAAGGAGAAATGGACATTCCAGTCTATGAAGGGAATATGGATGCAGAAGAGCTGTTGGACTGGATCAGGGCTCTTGACACCTACTTCGATTATGAAGATATCGAAGAAGATAAAAAGGTTAGGCATGGATTATGAAGATATCGAAGAAGATAAAAAGGTTAGGCATGCTGTCACAAAGTTAAAAGGACACGCAACATTATGGTGGGACGAGATACAAGCAGACAAACGCTACAAAGGAAAACAAAAGATCAAAAGCTGGGATCGGATGATCGCGAAGATGAAGGAAAAATTCATCCCAAGGGATTATCAGATCACTCTGTTCAAGAGAATGCAGAACCTGAGATAGAAGTTGATGACGGTGAAGGAGTACACCGAGGAATTTTACCAACTGAATATCCAAGCAGGTCATCGGGAGAGCGATGATGAGAAAGTCGCCAGATATCTGAATGGTCTGAGATATGACATTCAGGATGACTTGAGTATGGTAACCATCCGAACAGTTGAGGATGCTTATTAGATGGCTTTGAAATCCAAAGAAAAGCTGAGCCGAAAACAAGGTCAACGAGGGCGAGGCAGGAGTCAGGCCAGAGGCAAAGCGGTTTCCCAGGATAAATATCAGAAGCCCAAGGAGGAATGGAAGAAACCTCAGGGTAAGGTTGAGAGAGGTGGAACCTCACAGCGAGGACAACCACATATTGAATAGAGAGGGCATCATAATGATCAACGAGGAGATTATGCTGACGTGAACACATTTCCTCGTACCAGAGGTAGAGGAAGAGGTCGAGGTGGCGTTATCACATGTTTTACATGTGGGAAGAATGGGCACAGGTCATTCAAGTGTCTAGAGAAGCAAAAGGATAGAGGAGAAGCTCAAAGACGTGATGTCGAGTCTGAAGATGCAGAAGGCGGAAGATCGCTCGGAATGCATAAAGCCCTTTTGACACCTGAGAAGGAGGTGGAGGATATAGCTCAGAGAAGCCGACTGTTCAGGACAACTTGTAAGACCAAGGGATGGAAATGTAAGGTCATTGTGGACAGCGGAAGCACAGCCAATCTCGTTTCGACCGAGATGGTGGAGAAATTAGAGCTGGAGACAACTGATCACCCAAGTCCATATAAAGTATCATGGCTACAGAAGGGACATCAGGTGAGTGTCACTAAACAGTGTTTAGTTGAATTCAAGATAAGGGGATATAATGATAAAATACTGTGTGATGTTATTCCCATGGATGTATGTCATTTATTGCTGGGTAGACCATGGCAATATGACATAAATGTAGTTCATGATGGGAAAATGAACACATATACCCTGGAGAAGGATGGGAGTACATACAGGTTGCTTCCGATAAAGGATAACGAAGTGAAACCGGAAGTGAGCAATACAATAATTCTCATGAGTGGGAAGGAACTTCTCACAGAGATGGAGAAGAAGGAAGATCCACAATTCTTTGTGGTCAGGAAACCAAGAATTGTCCTGACTAGCACAAGAGTGGATGACTTGCCAGAAGAGATTTAGGAACTGCTGGAAGAGTTCACTGACATCATCATGGATGAATTACCTCATTCATTACCACCGATGAGGAGTGTGAGTCACCACATAGATCTCATATCGGGAGCGAGTTTGTCGAATAAAGTTGTGTACTGATTGACGCCGCAGGAGAATGAGGAGGTAAAGAACCAGGTCCAGGATTTGCTGGATAAAGGATTGGTCAGGGAAATCTTGAGTCCATGTGTCGTTCCAACAGTGCTCAGTCCGAAGAAATATGGAGGCTGGAGAATGTGTACTGACTCTAGAGAAATCAACAAAATTACCATCAGGTACAGATTTCCACTGCCGAGAATGGATGATCTGATAGATTGCCTGAGTAGGGCAAATTATTTTTCGAATATTGATCTCAAGAGCGGATATCACCAGATTCGCATGAGGGAAGGTGATGAATGGAAGACAGCGTTCAAGACAAACGAAGGTTTGTATGAATGGCTAGTCATGTCGTTTGGCTTGACAAACGCATCGAGCACATTCATGAGGCTGATGAATGAAGTCCTACGAGAATTCATCAGGAAATTTTTCATCGTATATCTGGATGATATACTAATTTTCAGCAAGACAAAGGCTGAACATTTGAAACATTTGGCTATTGTGATGAGGAGGCTACAACAAGAGAAGTTGTTGATCAATATGAAGAAGTCCTCATTTATGAAGACAGAGCTCATTTATTTGGGCTTTTTTATTTCGGCAAATGAGTTGAAGATGGATCCAGAGAAAGTGGAAGTGATCAAAAATTGGCCATCACCTAGAAATGTATTCGAGGTGAGAAGTTTCCATGGTTTAGCTAGTTTCTACCGAAAGTTCATTAGGAATTTCAGTGGAATTAGCGCAGGAATGATGGAAACAGTGAAGAAGTGACATAAGACTTTTCAATGGACAACCGAGGCTGAGAAAAGCTTCAATATGTTGAAGCAGAAGATCACAGAGCAACCGATTCTGGTGCTGCCAGATTTTCAGAAGACATTTAAGGTGAAATGTGATGCAAGCGGATATGCCATAGGAGCGGTCCTGAGTCAGGAGGACAGGCCCGTTGCATATTTTAGTGAGAAGCTAGATGAAGCAAATCTGAAATACTCCACGTATGACAAAGAGTTTTATGCTATCATACAGGCACTGAAGAAGTGGAGGCATTGCTTGATCCCAAAGGAGTTTGTATTATATAGCGATAATCATGCATTGCAGTTTGTGAGTCAACAGGAGAAGTTGAACCAGAAGCATGCAAAATGGGTAGAGTATATGCAGAACTTCACATTTGTAATTAAACACATTTCAGGGACTGCTAACAAAGTGGCCGATGCTTTGAGCAGGAAATGTTTGTTGCTGCAGGAATTTAGAGTCAAAACATTGGGTTTTGAAAATCTCAAGGAGATGTACCAAGGGGATGCAGACTTCGGAGAAGCATATGAAGCAGCTGAGAATCCATTTCTCAGGGATCGGAGCCCATGGATAGACTACATGATCCAGGAGGGATTGTTGTTCAGAGGCAATCAACTGTGCATTCCAAATTGCTCCACGAGGGAGAACCTATTGAAAGAGAAGCACAGTGGTGGCTTGGCAGGGCATTTTGGCCACGACAAGACCTTTGCAAAGCTGAGCGAATCATATTTTTGGCCAGGAATGCGAGAATATGTCAAGAGGTTTGTTGACAGATGTCGGGTTTGTCAGCATTCGAAAGGGAGAAAGCAGAATGCAGGATTTTATCAACCATTTCCCATACCCGAGAGACCATGGGAGGCAATAAGCATGGATTTTGTATTAGGTTTGCCAAGGACACAGAGAGGTGTTGATTCCATCTTTGTGGTGGTTGACAAGTTTTCAAAGATGGCACATTTCATTCCATGCCAGAAGACCAGCGATGCAACTCACATCGCGAACTTGTTTTTCAAGGAGGTCATTCGACTCCATGGATTGCCGAGAAGCATAGTATCGGACAGAGATACAAAGTTCATAGGTCATTTTTGGAGGACACTATGGAAGAATCTGGGAACTAATTTGGCATTTAGTTCAACTTACCATCCTCAGACGGATGGGAAAACGGAAGTGGTCAATAGAAGTCTGGGAGATTTATTAAGAAGCCTGGTGACGGAGCACCATAGCAGTTGGGACAATGTGTTGCCACAAGAAGAGTTCGCGTACAACGATTTGATGAATCGAAGTACCGAGAGAAGTCCATTTCAGATTGTGTATGGAACACAGCCGAAAGGAGTATCTGAACTCAGGGAGTCAGAGCCAATTGAGACTAGCAGCGCTAGTGCAGAAGAATTCGCTGAGGCGATGCAGGAACTTCACAGCAAGGTGAAGCAGCGACTGATTGATTCTAGTCAGGAGTACAAGTGCAGAGAAGATCAGCATCGGAGACAACTTCAGTTCAAAGTTGGCAATCTTGTTTTGGCACATCTGAGGATAGAAAGGTTCCCGAGAGGAACATACAACAAGCTTAAAATGAAGAAAATTGGGCCATGCAGGGTCCTGAAAAAATTTGGAGAGAATGCTTATGAAATTGAGTTGTCGGATGGCATTAGGATATCTCTAATATTCAATGTTTCGGATTTATACCCATACAGAGTTGGAGAAGTAGAGACTGGAACTGAGGAACTAGTGGTCCAGTGGAAGAAGCAATTACCAGTAGTAGAAAATCCATAGATGGAGTGCATACTGGACAAGCAAATGGGAAAGAAGACCCGACGCAAGCAATACTTCGAGTATCTGGTCAAGTGGAAGAATCACCCAGTGGAAGATTCTAGATGGGAGACAGAAGAAATGATACAAAAGCATGGACAAACCATGCAGAAGCTCATGGACAGGAGCCCATGGATATTTTCAAGCCGAGGAGTATGATACAGGAGCATCGCCAACTTCATCAAGGAGCATCGCCCAAGACAAGCGAGCCAACATAGAAGACGATGAACAGCTGGACAAGTCCAGCTGAAACTTTTTGAATTCTCATTTAAGATGATGCGCCAATGTATAAATGAACCATTTATGAAAAGCACACTTTGTATATTGTAATGGACCTTGAGCGGATAGCTCTCATCCTTAGGTAGATGAGGCATTTATTAGACTTAATGTAAAGTAGATAGAATATTAAATTCTAGATTTGATAGCTTTAGAATTGTGGGGGAAAATGGATATAGACACCCTCCTTTGTACATTGTAACATTAGCCAACATTCAGAACAGGAGCAAGAAGAGAAGAGCAAGCAGAGAACTGTGTAGAGAACATCCATGTACAAATATCGAATTAATAGAAGAAAACTTCGATTCAAATCCATGGTTATGTATCTGTTCTCTGTGTGTTGAAGTTATGCTTATGAATGTTTGTTTTCTAGTTATGCATTTGCTTTGTGTATGATGTGCATAGGATTTCATGTCTTGAAACTAAAGTCTGAAAGGAAGAGTGAATGAGTTTCAATTGTTTCTCTAACTGAACTAGAGAATTCCTCCAAGGAGTGCAGTTGAATTTGTCCGCAAGGAGTGTGTGACTGCAGGGTTCAATTAGAGAAAGCCATTGTCCTCATTCATATCAGAAGTGCAGATTTAGCATTGGAGCCGTGCAAGGCGTGCGCAGACTAGACGAAGACTCAGAGTTGTGATTCTGAGAAAAAGGGAATTGAGACTGCTGCTGCAAGGGTGCACAGAGTCAAAGCTTCAACACTTGGATGTTGTCGAAGATTTTCCACAAGGAGTGCATGCAAAGAATTCTTTTGAAGGACCTAGGAGCCGTAAGGAAGCTCAGGAGAGATAGGTCTTCGAGTCCATCGAGGAACGGTATAGACAAGTCGTGCTTGGAAGGCTTGCAAGGAAAGTTGCAGGTTTGTGCATAGGGTGGTAAAGGTTCAAAGCTCAGGAGGGAATAGAGTCATCAATCTGGAGTCTTAGGGAACTAAGTTGGTATAATGGGAGTGGCGATATTGTGATCCGTCATATCCCGATAGGATCAGAACCATTGATCGTGGGGGACACGTGTCAAGAAATCCCAAAGAATCGGGGTTCGGAGAATCGGAGTTCTCGACGACAGAGAAAGCTTGTATGTTGGATTCGCGATCTGCGATATCCTGACGGTGATGTGGCAGTGTGGGACCATAGTTGCTGGTGGAGTACAGGTGGCATCGTATCAGGGATTGGGAAAAGGTAATTCCTGAGACCATTGACATTAGGACTCGCGATCCCGTGAGTTCTAAAATCCCGATAGAAGGATAGAAGGTGGAGAAGTGAAGTCCACATGTGTCTCGGAAATCGACACATTGGGATTCGAAGATTGGAGTTTCAATTTGTTGACATCGCAGGTGGCGATTCTCCGATAGAGAGAACTCCGATAGAAAGGGGAAGAAAGTCAGCGATTGATCCATGTCGAGATTCGGGGAATCGTAAGGCATAAGGGGTGTGACTACAGAATTCGTGAAATTGCGAATTCCGATTTCCCGATATAGAAGGGAAGTCACTTGAAAGTTGTTGTGGGTAAGAGATGTTCCCGACAGGGAACAAGAAGAACCTTCAAAGTTCTTCGGGCCAATTGGGAGAAGAAGATCATGTGAGAACGATCGCGCTCAGAGGAGTGCGGTTGGCATCACCTGACCTGACTCCCACGGGTCAATTTGTCTTCAACCTTGAGGCTTGCTGGAATGCATCGTGCAACCTTTGAGGCATTTAGACCCTCACCTTCGCATGAATGATGGAGTTAAGGCTGAACACATACTTGTTGATCTCCAGCTTCTCCATGTTTAGATGCGGGGCATACCAAAGTAGCTCCACAAATTTAGCCTCATAATCCGATATCGTACGACCACTCTGTCGTAAGGCACTGAACTCATCGAGCTAGCGCTTAATGAATTCCTCTAACATTAATTATTTCAGAACTATTCCTTGAACCGTTCCCATAACATGACTTTGATGACCATGTTTAGATGAGGTAGGAGTGTCTTCCACCATATAAGAGTGCTCCCCTTCAGCTGAATACTGCCCTGCAAACCTTCGTGCTGGAGGTCGTAACCATGAAGTGTGAATCACATCGCCTTGCTCTCCCTCCATGCCTCGACAGATGAGTCATTCGTGGAACTTATGAAATCAAGAACTTAATCTTCTAGAGTTCTCTGTGAATACTACCAGTACTGGCTGGGGCGCGTTTTGGACCCTCAGGGGTATAGGAGCCCTAGCCTCATCTCTATCTAGAAGGCTAATCAAGGCCTATGACATCCTCTGATAGGACCTCATCAGACCGTCCACATCCCTTACATCAATCGACTCTTTCCCAAGGACTTGTGCTTCCACTTGGGGGTTAGACTCCTAGGGTGCGATGCTTTTGGAGGCATCACACCTCCCTCCCCAACACCCCATTGTGAATATCTGTGGCGTCCTCTAACCTTGATTACCGCAAAGACACGTTAATGTTCAATTAATGATGAGTATTAATCAAGGGATTAATTCAGTGGAAGGCATGGCAATCCACAATCGTAGGGTTGAACCCGCTCTGATACCATATGTAACGACCTCGCCATTACGACAACAAGCATCATATAACAGACAAATATTTTTTTATTTTATTGTTGCATTAGAAGATACACATCACACTTAAAGGCAACATCATCAACACCTTGTTCACCTTGTTCACCTACACTCTAAGGCTTAACCCTGGTGCAACTTTCCCAGATCTGACGGCTGACGGGATTTCGCTAGGCTCCTCTGCGGACCCTGGCCGTCGACTTTTCCTCTTCAAGGATTTCTTAAAATAACTCAGTGGTCCCTCTCGATCTTACCTTCCACACCTGCACTAAACTCTTCCTTGAAATGTTCGCGGCACACTTCCGGTGCTCTTCCTTTGACGATACCCACAAAGGTTCTAAACCTTCTGAGCTTCTCTTCAACTCCGACTCTTCAAAGAAACCTGCGCATAACCTTTGCACTTACTATTCAACCACCTCTAGTGTTGAATACTTTAGACTCTGTGCAACTCTAGCAGCAACAATCTTTAGTTACCTTTTTCTCAGACTAACAACTGAGACCTCTAATTCTGCCTGTGCACTCTTCCCCCGGCTTCCACAACAACTCTATAACTTCTGGGTGAATGAGAATAAGCGTTTAACTATCGAGCCTTCATCAACGCACTCTTGCGGATGAATTTAACTGCACTCTATGCAGGAATCCCCTGGCTCAGACAGAGAAACAATTGAAACTTATTCTCTTCTCTCTCTCAGTCTTCATTTTGGAATACTGAAATCATATGCACAACATATTCAAAGCAAATGCATAACCAGAAAGAAAACATTCATGAGCACATAAACAACATACGCAGATAACCAACACCAACCATGAAATTGAATAAAAGACTCTCTTCTATTAATTCAAATCTGTACATGGGCGTTCTTCACAATTCCTCTGCTTGCTCTTCTCTTCTGAATGCTTGATTCTGAATCCTATTACAATGATACAATGAGGGTGTCTATATCCATTTTCCCTCTTGGACTCTACGTTATCAAATCTAGAATTTAATACTCTATCTACCTGTATTAAATCTATTAAATGCCTCATTTACTTAAGGACAAGAGCTTAAAGGCTCAAGGTCCAATATAATATACAAAGGCGCTTTTCATAAATGGTTCATTTATACATTGGTGCATCATCTTAAATGAAAATTCAAAAAAAACTTTCTGCTGGCTCGCTTGTCCTGGGCGACGCTCCTTGATGAGTTGGTGATGCTCCTGCATCATACTCCTCGGCTTGAAAATTTTCATGGGCTCCTGTCCATGAGCTCCTGCACAGTCTGTCCATGCTTCTGTATTATTGCTTCATTTTCCCAGCTGGCGTCTTCCACTGGGTGATTCTTCCATTTGACCAGGTATTCGAAATACTGCTTTCACCTAGTTTTCTTACCCACTCGCTTGTCCAGTATGCACTCCATTTGTGGCTTTTCTGCTACTGGTAATTGTTTCATCCACTGGATCACTGGTTCCTCAGTTCTAGCCTCTGCTTCTCCAGCCCTGCATGGGTATAAATCTGAAACATTAAATATCAGAGATATCTCGATGCCATCTGGAAACTCAATCTCATAAGCGTTCTCTCCAAATTTCTTCAGGACTCTGCAAGGTTTGATTTTCTTCATTTTCAACTTGTTATATGTTCCCCTTGGGAACCTTTCTCTCCTCAGATGTGCCAGAACAAGATCGCCAAATTCGAAATAAAGTTGTCTCCGACGCTGATCTGCTCTGCGCTTATACTCCTGATTTGATTCTATCAGTCGTTGCTTCACCTTACTGTGAGGTTCCTGCATTGCCTCAGCAAATTCTTTTGCACTAGAGCTGCTAGTCGCAGTTTTCTCTGACTCCCTGAGCTCAGACACTCCCCTCTGTTGTGTCCCATATATAATCTGAAATGGACTTTTACCTGTACTTTGATTCACTGAATCGTTGTACGCGAACTCTGCCTGCGGTAATACGTTATCCCAGCTGCTATGGTGCTCCGCCACCAAGCTTCTCAGAAAATCTCCTAGACTTCTGTTTACTACTTTCGTCTACCCATCCATCTGAGGATGGTAATCTGAACTAAATGCCAAATTAGTTCCCAGCTTCTTCCATAGTGTCCTCCAAAAATGAACTATGAATTTCATATCCCTATCCGAAACTATGCTTTTCGGCAATCCATGAAGTCTAACAACCTCTTTGAAAAACAAGTTTGCGATGTGAGTTGCATCGCTGGTCTTCTGGAATGGAATAAAATGTGCCATCTTTGAAAACCTGTCCACCACCACAAAGATGGAATCAACCCCTCTCTGCGTCTTCGGAAAACCCAATACAAAATCCATGTTGATCACCTCCCATGGCCTCTCTGGTACGGGCAATGGCTGATAGAAACCTGCATTCTGTTTCCTCCCCTTCGAATGCTGACAAATCCTGCATCTGTCAACAAATCGCTTGACATATACTCGCATTCCTGGCCAAAAATATTCTTCGCTCAGCTTCATGAATGTCTTGTCGTGGCCAAAATGTCCTGCTAAGCCTCTGCTATGTTTCTCCTTTAGCAAATTCTCCCTCATGGAGCAATTTGGAATACACAGTTGATTGCCTCTGAACAACAATCCCTCCTAGATCATGTAGTCTATCCATGGACTCCGATCTCTGAGAAATGGATTCTCAACTGCTTCGTATGCTTCTTCGAAGTTTGCATCTCCTGCATACATGTCCTTCAGATTCTCAAAGCCCAATGTCTTGACTCTGAACTCCTGCAGCAATAAACATTTCCTACTCAAAGCATCAGCCACTTTGTTAGTAGTCCCTGAAATGTGTTTGATTACAAACGTGAAATTCTGCATATACTCTACCCATTTTGCATGTTTCTGATTTAACTTCTCCTGTTGACTTACAAACTGCAATGCATGATTATCGATGTACACTACAAATTCTTTTGGGATCAAGTAATGCCTCCATTTCTTCAACGTCTGTATGATAGCATAAAACTCCTTATCATACGTGGAGTATTTCAGCTTTTCTTCATCCAGATTTTCACTGAAATATGCAACTGGCCTGTCTTCTTGACTCAAGACCACTCCAATGGCGTATCCGCTTGCATCACATTTCACTTGAAATGTCTTCTGAAAATCTGGCAACACCAACACTAGTTGCTCTGTGATCTTCTGCTTCAACAGATTGAAGCTCTTCTCAGCCTCTGTTGTCCAATGAAAAGATTTATGTCTCTTCTTCACCGTGTCCATCATCGCTGCGCTAATTCCACTGAAATTCCTGATGAACTTTTGGTAGAAACTAGCTAAACCATGGAAACTCCTCACCTCGAAAACATTTCTCGGTGATGGCCAATTTTTGATCACTTCCACCTTACTTGGATCCATTTTCAACTCATTCGTTGAAATAACAAAACCCAAATAAATGAGCTATGTCTTCATGAATGAGGACTTCTTCATGTTGATCAACAACTTCTCCTACTGTAGCTTCCTCATCACAATGGTAAAATGTTTCAAATGTTTAGCCTTCGTCTTGCTGAAAATCAGTATATCATCCAGATACATGACAACAAATTTTCCGATGAATTCCCTCAAGACTTCATTCATCAGCCTCATAAATGTGGTTGGCGCGTTTTTCAAACCAAACGGCATGACCAACCATTCGTGCAAACCTTCATTTGTCTTGAATGTTGTCTTCCATTCATCACCTTCCCTCATGCGAATCTGATGATATCCGCTTTTCAGATCAATCTTTGAAAAATAATTTGCCCCACTTAGGCAATCCATCAGATCATCCATTCTTGGCAGTGGAAATATGTACCTGATGGTAATTTTATTTATTGCTCTTGAATATGTACACATTCTCCAGCCTCCATCTTTCTTCGGAATAAGCACTGTTGGAACAACACACGGACTCAGGATTTCCCTAACCAATCCTTTGTCCAATAGCTCCTGGACCTACTTCTTGACTTCCTCATTTTCCTGTGGCGTTAGTCTGTATGCAACCTTATTCAGCAAATTGGCTCCTAGTATGAGGTCAATGTGATGACTCACACTCCTCATCGGTGGAAAAAAATGAGGTAATTCATCCACGATGATGTCAGCGAACTCTTCCAGCAGTTCTTGAATCTCAACTGGTAAGTCATCCACTCTCGTGCTAGTCAGGACAATTCTCGGTTTCCTGACCACAAAGAATTGTGGATCTTCCTTCTTCTCCATCTCTGTGAGAAGCTCCTTCCCACTCATGAAAAGTATTGTGCTACTTACTTCCGAATTTTCCTCCTTATCTATTATCGGAAGTAACATATGTGTTCTCCCATCCTTCTCCAGGGTGTATGTGTTCATCCTCCCATCATGAACAACATTTCTGTCATATTGCCATGGTCTACCCAGCAATAAATGACATACGTCCATGGGAATAACATCACACAAAATTTTATCATTATACACACCTATTTTGAATTCAACCAAACATTGTTTAGTAACACTCACCTGATGTCCCTTCTGTAGCCATGAAACTTTGTATGGACTCAGGTGATCAGTTGTCTCTAGCTCCAACATCTCCACCATCTCAGTTGAAACGAGGTTATCTGTGCTTCCGATGTCCACAATGACCTTGCATTTCTTATCCTTGGTTTTGCAGGCTGTCCTGAACAGTCTGGTCCTCTAAGATGAACTCTCCTGCACCTCTTTCTCAGGTGTCAAAAGGACTTTTCGCATCAGAAGTGAGCTTCCGCTTTCTGCACCTTCTGCTTTAGCAGCTCGCCTCAGTGCCTCGACGATGTGAGCTTCTCCTCTGTCCATTTTCCTGTCTGGACAATCAAATGCCCTGTGTCCATCCTTTCCACACGTGAAGCATGTGATCGCTCCACCTCGGCCTCTTCCTCTTCCTCTGGTACGAGAAAAAGTGGTTGCATCAGCATAATCTCCTCTCTGTTCACTATGCTGTCTCCTCGGCTCAGCATATTGTTGTCTTTGCTGTGAGGTTCCACCTCTCTCAATCTTACCCTGAGGTTTCTTCCATTCCTCCTTGGGCTTCTGATATTTCTCCTGGGCAACTGTCTTGCCTCTGGGTTGACTTTTGCCTCACCCTCGCTGACTCTGCTTACGGCTCAGCTTCTCCTCGACCTTCAGAGCCATCTAATAATCATCCTCAACCATTCTTATGGTTGTCAGGCTTAATTAATCTTGAATGTCGTATCTCAGACCATTCAGATATCTAGCGACTTTCTCATCATCGCTCTCCCAATGACCTGCTCTGATGTTGAGCTTGTAAAACTCTTCGGTGTATTCCTTCACCATCATCAACTTCTTCCTCAGGTTCTGAATTCGCCTAAACAGATTTATCTGGTAGTCTCTCGGGATGAATTTTGCTTTCATCTTAGCAATCATTCGGTCCCAACTTTTAATTTTCTGTTTGCCTTTGGAACGTCTATCTGCCTGTAGCTCGTCCCACCACAATGCTGCATGTACCTTCAACTTGGTAACAACATGCTTTACCTTCTTATCATCTTCGATATCTTCATAATCGAAGTAGGTATCAAGAGCTCGGATCCAATCCAACAGCTCTTCTGCATTCAAGCTTCCTTCATAAGTTGGAATGTCCATTTTCGTCTTTGAACTCATCTGGGCGATAGCTTTAATCAATAGCTCATTGGCTGCATCTTCGGCTGTGACCTCTTCTTGTTGTCCAGCTTCCTCTTCAACCTCGAAATCACTAAGATCCCCAGCACCAATTCCACGTCTTTGTGCTGTCTCCATCTCCTCGAGCCTTGCTCAGAGATCTCTCATCTGCCTTTCCATTTCTGGATTTCCTGTCGGCCTACCTCTTCTTCTCACCTCCCTGTCTTCAGGATCAGGTGACTGTCTTTCCCTTCGGGGTGGCATGGTGTATTTACTCCTTCTCTTGCTACATAAAGAAAAAGATATTCCCGCTCTGATACCACTCTAACACAGACGCCACCCCAGGGCACGTTCGCAACCACCAGGACCTCCTTCTTCTCGGGCCCGAAGAGATAAAATACTCTTCTTATCCCTTATCGAGACTTCTTCAATGCCCACTGAACTCTCTACCTGCGATCTTCCCTTCGTCTTATCGAAAGATAGATGTATGCATTGTCACGTTTCACTGTCACCGCTAAATCTTGATTCTCGAACTCCGATATGGGCGACACCTGTCCACACCAAATGCTATCACCATGGGACCCATCACAATTTGGAGTTTTGCGGTTCCTTTGACAGAAATTCTTACGACAATGGAAACCCCGAAAAGCTGATCCCCGATACGTGTGCAGATATTCTCCTCCACGTCACCCCTCCTTGTCAGGTTATCGGATATCATGTGTTCGCTAATTCGACCATAGTGATTCCTTTGCAGGGGAAAATTATGAATGTCGAACCCCGACTCCCCGGAATCTCATGCCACGTGTCCCTGCATCGATCAATGGCTCCAGTTGTGTTGAGAAATCGCTAATCGCGATTTCAACAGACAACAAACTCCTGTCTCTGCAAAACATGATGAGCCGAATCCCGATGGATCTTGGTTGCTTCCCCTACACGCTAAGGCTTAACCTTGGCGCAGCTTTCCCAGATCTGACGACTGACAGGATTTCACTAGGCTCCTCTGCGAACCCTGGCCGTCGACTTTTCCTCTTCAAGGATTTCTTAAAATAACTCAGTGGTCCCTCTCGAGCTTACCTTCCACACCTGCACTAAACTCTTCCTTGAAATGTTCACGGCACACTTCCGGTGCTCTTCCTTTGACGATACCCACAAAGGTTCTAAACCTTCTAAGCTTCTCTTCGACTCCGACTCTTCAAAGAAACCCGCGCATAACCTTTGCGCTCACTATTCAACCACCTCTAGTGTTGAATACTTCAGACTCTGTGCAACTCCAGCATCAACAGTCTTTAGTTACCTTTTTCTCAGACTAACAACTGAGACCTCTAATTTCGCTTGTGCAGTCTTCCCTCGGATTCCACAACAACTCTATAACTTCTGGGTGAATGAGAATAAGCGTTTAACTATCAAGCCTTCATCAACACACTCTTGCGGATGAATTCAACTGCACTCTATGCAGGAATCCCCTGGCTCAGACAGAGAAACAATTGAAACTTATTCTCTTCTCTCTCTCAGTCTTCAGTTTGGAATACTGAAATCATATGCACAACATATTCAAAGCAAATGCATAACCAAAAAGAAAACATTCATGAGAACATAAACAACATACGCAGAGAACCAACACCAACCATGAAATTGAATCAAAGACTCTCTTCTATTAATTCAAATCTGTACATGGGCGTTCTTCACAATNTGCTTGATTCTGAATCCTATTACAATGATACAATGAGGGTGTCTATATCCGTTTTCCCTCTTGGACTCTACGCTATCAAATATAGAATTTAATACTCTATCTACCTGTATTAAATCTATTAAATGCCTCATCTACCTAAGGACAAGAGCTTAAAGGCTCAAGGTCCAATATAATATACAAAGGCACTTTTCATAAATGGTTCATTTATACATTGGCGCATCATCTTAAATGAAAATTCAAAAAAAACTTTTTGTTGGCTTGCTTGTCCTGGGCGACGCTCCTTGATGAGTTGGCGATGCTCCTGCATCAAATAATAAACAATGTCTCAAGGTTCGTGCATGATCTAAATACTAATTTAAACATAAATGACATCATTACAATGTGTGCAAATAGTCTAAGCCCTTAGGAATCATGCATTGACAAAATTCAGTGCGTGCCATTAATCTAAAAACTTAATCATTCTTCAACCTTAAACATTAGATGCGCAAGAGTAATCTATCCATTATTCATTGTTCCCTGAATTCAAGTGCTCAATCGATCATACATCTATGTTATTTATGGTGCCACGGTAATCTACTTCTAATCAATCATGCATTCTCAATAATTAATGGTGCCATAGAAAACTAGTTATGAAATCCAACATACAACTACAATTTAAAGGTGCATTAGTAATAGTTAGAAAGTCAAGTACATCATGAAGGTTATCCAGATCAGAAGGTAATTTACCCAAGGGGGTTGAGACGGAAAGTGCCAACGAGTTCGATGGCAGGAAGGTGCATTGCTGGGAGAAGAGGAAACACATAGGAAATCACCAACGGGTATGAGAAATACTCGCTATGGGAGGGAAAAAATTTCATGGCGAATTCCGACATAAGTTTTTGAGGGTAAACGCCAAGGAAAAACGTGTGCAGGAGACAACTATTTTGAAGGAATCACAGCTCAGAAGAGGACATAAGGCAATTATTTTTTTTTAAATAAAGGGGATCCATACTAGAATAAAAAGGCCCAAAAAACGGAATCTGCCCAGGCCACTTGCAATTGTACTCTAATCTTTAGGGAAGGACGCAAACCACCACTATCCGCATGACCACACTAAGACAACTATGATAACCTCTACATTATTGCATGCAGCATACTAGACTGGACTGGGCACACCTTGGACATGGAGCATCCACCCATCTAGGCCCTATTTGTCAGTTTTACAGTGGACAGTTGCATGCTTGATCAGTAATAACACTGATGGCGTTGTGTGCGAAGTCCAAGTCGCTGGGATAAAAGGGGAAAGAGTTAGTGATGGGTACTTCCTTCTGTTCAATGCCTCCCTTCATTGGAAGGTCATCTTGGGCAAGGATGGAATTTGATGGGCAAATTGCTCATCACAGGGTGATTTTCCCGTCAAATACGTTAAATTTTTTTGACAAGTCGTCAACATTCTTAGTGAAATCCGTCAAAACATGCATCTGAATTGAGTAAACTGTCAAATTTGACGGGCTGTTGGGATTTGAAATTCCAACCCTGGTCTTGGGGATAGATTAAGACATATCGATAAGGACACGATGAATTCCATAGCATCGAAGAACTGTCCCTTTTGGGTAAGAGGAAGGGTCAGTAACCTTCAACCTTTCAAATTACAGTGACAATCTAGATTTTAGACGGGTTAGAGAACTTGGAAATCTAGAGAGCATTGCAAGTGGTAAAATGCAGGCTAGGGTAGATGGCTTACTACTCTTGTTAGTTAACATAAATATATGATTCATTTTCATTAATAAAATGAAAAAATAAAGTCATCAATAAACCTTGCTAAAGCACCAACTAGAACAATGTCAGCTGTAAGAATGTCTCACTACTAAAAAATTCTACTCCACACAAGTCTCAAATTCCACACACATTCACAGGAAAAAAAACATACAATTTAAAAATCTACAACATGAACCGAAGATGGTACCTTTGAATCTCACGCAACTAACCCTTGATGTACATAAGTTTCTCAATAGACATATGGATAGATACATTCTTAAAATAGTTTGGAAATGAAATCTATGCTATCAACCCAACAATATTCCTTTTGGCATAGATACTTAGAAATAGGTTTTATCCTTCAACCAAAATTAAATTACAACTAAGAGATTAAATAACAATTCGAATTACTAGCTACCATCGACCAAAATCAATGGTTGAAGATGATATTAAACGCAGAATAAAATGAAATTTAAAGACAAATAAAAGTACCATAACCGAAGGCGCATAATCTGAAGTGATTGTCCCGTGCTTATGCTTCATCCAACTCCTACTTTATAACCGCTGAGACCTCATTGGTACCTCCTAGCCAACTCTAGGGGTACTCTTCTTCCCCCTATCCCCTCGAGCCACAAAGGGGCCACACACACAAACCATATAAAGCTAGATCCCAGCTCGCCTCGCAAGTTCAAGCTACCACTCTCTATTCGAGTTGGGTATCCCAACTCCCACAAGAAAAATCAGTGAAGAGAAATTTCGGCAGCATAACCTTATGCATACCAGACGTGATCCATTCCCCCCCTCTACCATTTCCTTTATAGATTTATCTTAGTGAATAGTTGACAAAATGCAAATTTAATTCTTTTTATTAAAATTTTATTAGGAATATTCTCCCCTGTACACTTGTCACCCAATCCTGTAGTTGCACCAGAAATTGATTTAATTAATTAAATTAATTTACCAATTTCCCTCACCCACCTAAAAGCATTCCTAAAAATGTTCCTCAATGTCCCTTTATTCCCTCACATTCCCTTAATGACTGACGCCTTTCTTAAAGCTTAGTTGAGTTTGAATTTGGAAAGTTCTCTAGACTAGATTCCCTTCTATGTTCGACATTCCCTTTGTACTTAAGTTTCCCCTTTTTGGTCTAGGTTCTAAATTAGCAAGTTTTGCACATGGCCAACAATTAATCTTTTAAATAATTTAATCCTTGATTAATTTTTAAATTTAATTTTTACCCCCCATTTTTCTTCATCCCCCCTTTATTACTTTCTTACTTAATTTTTAGTTCTCATGTCCTACTTAGACCTAAGCTTTAAATTCAACTAGGCTCAACAAAAATTGTTTTTAAGGGAAATTTTATAATTTTTAAACTTTACTCATGCAACAATTATCTTAAGGTTGACCATGTCAAAATGAGATATTGTTTTCTAGGTACCTGGGTTCATTGACTCACCAGTGTTAAAACTGTGATGTGCCCTTCAAGATGCACTACGTGCTCCAAGGGTGTCACTCACCTTCATTCATGTTTCATATATGCGACGTGCCCTTCAAAACGCATTACGTGCTCCAAGGGTGTCACTCGCCTTTTGAATGATTTTGGTAGACATCAAAACCTTGGAGTCAATATTCTGTCAGGTGACCTTGTGGGAGACTAAGGACCCTACCTTATTGCGCACCCCTTAGAATCTTTGTGAGTGACTATCAAAGTCTTCCCTCACGACATCGTGGATCTCTCGAACTAGGTAATCATTAACCTACAGTTCGAGCCACGATGAGAGTGCTAGTAGGTTGTGGCAGAGTTGCTGCCACACCTCTCCCTCAATGTCTCTAGTTGTCATGCATGACCCCTTTCCTCCAAATGTGAGTCTGATTAGCAAGCTATTGTCATCGAGTCCATCAACGAACATGTCAACGATATATAAACATCATCATAATATACCAGTCATATGTCACATATGCAATAACAAAAATACGCAAACCATAAATAGTCCACTCCCTGACTCGATCCAGAGTCCAAAGAGGTCCATCGATGCCATCAACATCCTCAATCTTTCTAGAGTCCTGCACACTCAGTAAAAACCAGTCAATAGCACATGTCGATACAAATATAATCAAATACATATCATCATATCCACAACATCATCATTATCCATAAGTGAAACAATCAATCATATAATGAACCGGATCACTTGCACACAAGTGTCCTCAAGAATAAGTCCAATCAGGTGTGCGCAAGAGCAGGATGTTACACCTTCTTTAATAAAAGTTTTTTAATAAACTTTTATTTTGAAAAATTTAATTAACTGCCCTTTTAAAGAGCGGATTGCATTTTAATTTTCTGAATGTGATATTCAACTTTTCAGCCATGGAAACAAATTTAAATGTGATATTCATCATATTATATTTCCAACGAGTCCTCCTGAGTGAAATTTCAACTCTTGGATCTCAATATATGGGCTCGTTAAGTCGAGGTGTCAAGCAAATTTATTAGCGCACCATAAAAATATTATTGACTGTTTTTCAATTTCTAAGAAAAAGATGGTCAATTTTATCCCTTGAAACATGTTCCATAATCTTCCTCGTCGAATTATATTTTCAATGAGGTAATTTTTTTGCAAATACGACTCTCGAATCTCAAGTTATGGCCTTCAGAACAACAAGACTCAACAATCGTTGATCAATTTTCATGGGGAAATCTAGGCCCTTTATTTCAATTCCATCATCCATAAAAATTTCAATTTGTTCTTCCAAAATAACTATCCCACATGCATGGGAGTTTTCAGAACTTTAATGTATATAATGAAAAGTGTACCAAATACTTGGTGTGAAACATGTGGAGGTTATGAAGACTTAGTGGTTTGTCTCCTTAGAAAATTAATGAAACAATTAAATATTTTAATTGCTCATTCATCCTCCAATAGGTGCCTAGTCATCATCCAGTCAACATGAGTCAAAATTCCATGTATTGTTGTGTAATAGGTTACCACAAACCACCACATGTCACCACCTAATTGGTTTCCACATGTCATAGTTTTCATGTGTCATCACTCGATTGGTTGTAGAGTTGCCATGTGTAATGAGTAGTTGGTTGCTATGTGTCACCAGTGCTTGGCTACCACGTGCAATAATTTGGTTGGTTAACAATTCATGTAATTAATTTAAAATATAGTTTAAGTGGGGAAAAGGTGAATGAGAGGGGGTAGGAGAGGGTAGTGTAGGGGGAGGGGAAAAATGAGGGTGGTGGAGGGATAAGGTGAAGTAGTATGACATAGGTTGGGAGGGGATATGGGTATTCCGGGTTCGTGGGTTGGGGAGGTGAGGGAGGAGTATGGTGAGTGAACCTGCCATATTATGAACATGCTATGAAGTATGGGAAGAGGGAAAGGAAGGGAGATGGAAGGATAAGGAGGGTTTTGAGTGAGGTATATATAAAAAATTCTAAGTGTAAAGTATGAGAGAAGAGGGGAGGGGGAGGGGAAATGGATAAATAATGAGAGGGTGGAAGATGAGAGGAGGAGAGATAAGGAGAGGGGTAAGAGTGTAGGAAAATTCAAAAAAGAAACTAAGTATGGAGAATAGATGAGAATGAAAGAAACAAGGACATGCCAAGGTTACAAGATGACTAAGTATCAAGAAATGTGCATGGATTCAATATGTCAGACGTGGTTCCAAATATTCTAGGAATTGAACTTGGTTCCAAGAAAAATTAACTTTGTCGCATGTTGAGGAAGTGGTTTTTTGTCGGTTTGACTAAAACCTGGATATATTGATCATACAAACTCAAATTTTGAATCCGTTAAATGTGTGATGAAGCTGAGATTGAGGTATACACAATGAACTTATAATCATTTGAAAATTTTCTTCTTCTGATATCAATTTTGTTTTTTAATTATTCTAGGAGTGGGAAAATATAGGTGACCAATTTTGGTCAACAACTAGCTCCAACTGCGGGACAATGACCCCCTGTGGGTTTTTGAGAATATGAGAGTTTGAACACCATTTTCTTTCTCCATTTGTGTATGGAGTTCGACTCAAAATGGATTCTTGTAATGCTTTCTCCATGGAATTATCTTTAAATATCACCTCCACTTATCAACTGCTTTATTATGCAAAACTTGAACTGAAGAAACTAAATATGTACAAACAATATCTACCTACCCTACCTTACTTGAAGGGAAGGGAAAATTTCAAGTGTAGGTAGATTCAAGCATCCAATTGATCTGTGGAGTGATCTCCAGAATTGTGGAACATATGAAGGCTTGTACCAATGAGTCAAGGGCACTCTCAATGTGTATTGGAGAAAAAATGAACCAGATGCATGCAAAATCTGATTGCATTGTTTGGCCAACAATGCTTTGGAACCATGATTCAATGAAATCAAATCTTGTTTTCTTAATAGTGTTTTTATCTTTGATTGGATAAGGGATTTCCAAATTCAACATACTTTCATATTTCTCCTTATTACCGACCACATCCAAAAATTTTGATTCACCGATGATGTCCTGAAAATATTCTTCCTTCATGGAATTGAAATATTGCTCATCATTGTTCTCGAGACTTATTTCTTCCACCAATTGTTCTTGCTGCAAATGCTCTTGTGACTTTTCATCATCTATTGCAAGGATACACTATTCTTTTGCATTGGGTGGAGGCTCCTTGATTTCACTCTCAAATTTGTTGCTTGAAAGATATTCATATGGAGTATATGAAAGGCTGAAATAATCATTATCTTACGTCCATATGGGAGAGTGTGGGTGGGAAAAATTTTCAGCAAATGAATTTTCTATCATGTCCCAATCGGTAATGGTCCCAGGAAACATTGAATGGTACCATTAAAGATCATCCCCTTACATAGTTTGTAAAAATAATCTACATGTAACATTGTCTTCATTGAGATTGAAAACATCACATGTACTATTGAATCTAAACAAATGTTTCTCTGCATCTTCTGAAGTATTCCCAAAAAATGTAGAAAATTTTTCAATAGGAATTTCAAGCATCTAAAAATATACTTCTAGTAGATTTAATGGGGTTCTATGTGTTGATTATTTGGGTTGGTTTTCATTGATGTCAACCCCTGAAGAAAGTTCGGTAGCGAATTCTGGTAGCACAAAGGTTTGGGTAATGGACCTGAGTTTGTTTAATGTATAATGTTATACCTTTTCATATATTTGAAGGTAATACTATTCTATATGGAAAGTGCATGTCATATCATTTCTAGTGGTATGTGGAACATCAAATAACTCCTCACGGTTAGAGATTTATGACCATGTGAAGTTGGAGAACCCTCATGAGTCATCTAGAAGCCCCAAAAGGTAAAAGTAGTCAAAGTGGTTGCAAAGAAGATATTATTTAAATAAGAATATTCTAGATGGATAGTACATGTCATGCCATTTCTGGTGGTATGTGGAATATCACATAACTCCTCACGGTTAGAGAGTTATGGCCATGTGAAGTTGGAGAACCTTCATGAGCCATCTAGAAGCCCCAAAAGGTCAAAGTAGTCAAAGTGGTTGCAAAGAAGAAATTATTTAAATAATAAAGTGAAGTGATGAGTGTACTATAAGTCAAAGTGGATAC
>CBVK0102923708.1:865-14060 GCA_900067695.1 Picea abies
AATTAATTTTTTTTTTTTTTTTTTTTAATTTCGATTGATGCAAGCTGAAATTTACAAATCTGTTGAGTTTCCTAAGATTGTTTTAATCATCTTAATATTAACTTAAATTTAGAATGAGAAAGAGAATATTATGAAGAAGATTACAACTGAGTTTAAAGCAAATAAAAAGTTTTGAAAAGGTTTTCACAGGTTTTATAAAATCTCTTTTTTCTCTCCTTTAACAGTTTATCAGTGATAAACCCTTGACACCATTTACCCAATGAAGGCACTGAGTCTACATGTTCTCTTCGTCCTGCAGGGAGAGGAGGTCCCTAGTTGGAGCCTATGTTGAAACATATCTTAAAATCTTTAATCCTTAAGGCCTAGATTTTTATTTTTTGTGTTTTATCTTAAAATCTTTAATCCTTAAGGCCTAGATTTTTATTTTTTGTGTTTTTCGGGATTCAGCTCTCTTAAATAAGAATTTCGTAATGTCTAAATTCGCGACGCCTTTTTATTATTTATTTTTGAATAAATACGGGAAAAAGTTTACAAAAATATAAGTTTTTCAAATGCTCTTTGAAATTATTTAAAAGGAGTATAATTTTAAATTCGCGAGTTTTTCATTTAAAGTTTAAAAAAATCGGGATTCGGGATTTTCTGTAAACAAATGATTGATGAAAATTGAATCACGAAACCCCGATCTCCGATTTCCCGATGCATTTAAATCTTAAATAAAAGTACAAATTAATTTAATCTCTTCTAAGAAAGATTAAGAGTTAAATAATTATGTCACGATTTCATCATTCGCGGTTCTGTAAGAGCGCGTCTCTTGTCATCATTTTTCCCGAAATCCCAATTTCAGAAATCCCGATAGATTAAACTAATGATGTTTTGGCCCTAATCATGATTATTCATTTAATTAAGATCAGCTAAAACCTATTTTTAAAAAGAAACAAGCCATCACGATTTCGTGATTTCGGGATTCGTGATTCCGTGAGAGCACGTCTCATGTCATCATATTTCCCGAAATCCTGATTTCTAAAATCTCGAAAGGGTCTAATCTTGATTAATTAACATGCTAAAAATGTTTAAATTTTAATTAATGCATTGCGATTTCGGTGATTGGGTTTCTTTGATGACGTATCTTTCGACATCAAGATTGTCGAAACCCCGAAAAGTCACGTTTTCAGATTTAACTCATAATTAATACTAATAAATCTTCTTTCTAGACAGGTTTAAAGTTAATCTTTCTTTGAGTGTTCATTAATGCGTCGTTGTCCGATTAAGTAAGTTTCTCTTTTTATTTTGAAAATGCCGAGAAAGCCTAAGTACGGACATTAAATGCATATCTCCGAAAATATTTTTTGCATTAAGAGCTTTAAATTTGTGATGGATGTACAAATCTTATTATTTTTATGATATATTCAAAGTAAACGTTTGAAACGTCTGTATTTTCATTTTAAAGCTGAACTCGTTTATCCACTTTTTGTGACAGGTTTTCAAGTCAAACACAGAGCTATGGTACCTAAAAAAGCACCAAAGAAAAACGACGAACCACAAGAAGGCGATATTATCTCGGATACTATTCCACACACCATAAACTCCATCAAAGCATGGGCTCAAGTCTCTGAATTGTTGGAGGATGAGTTAAAGTATGCAGACCCTGATTCTGAAAATCATCTACGGGACGTTGCTGAGTCTGAACTTCATAAGGTTGCTGCGCGTCTGAGGCCGGTGGCATATACTGAGATGGTCGGCTGGGCTCTGGATAAGGTAGATATCCCAACAAGGAGTATTCAGAACAAGCAAGGAGCTATCATTGACTCATTTCGGCCCGAGCACATTCAAGTAATGTATAAACTATTGTCGAATTATAAACACACCTTTAATGCTGAATTTTTAGCTAAATTTCAGAGAAAAGAATTTATTGAGGTAGACCAGACATACCCCGACATGATTAAAGGATGGGCAAGGTTTGAAGCAAAGTTTTGGGATGATTCTCATGGGATTTATGCTATAGCTTCCTTAAACGAATATATGGTTTATGTAGCCATGATGGTATGCAAACTTTTCGAGAGAAAAGATCCCTGTCACTTTCATGCACACTGGGTACCCTTCTTAGAAGAAGTTTCAAATGGAAATGGTTTTAACTGGCATAAAATTTTATCGGATAACTTGATGCAAGAAATTTTGAATTATAAAGAAGCCAAGTCAAAAGGACAACCAATGTCTTTTTATATGTCTGCATATATTATGGATGCCATCTATTTTATGACCCCATTTCCATTAATGAATTGGAGTTGGAGTGTTTCCTACCCAGAGCCTGTTCATAAATACCACTCAACCCTCTGGGAAGAAAATGCTAAAGAAGCATTTTACGAAGTTTGTCATTTTGTCATTATTCCTATGCACAAATTATTTTTTGGATGCGAACCCCCTCGCATTTCTAATGCAATTATAGAAAGTCTTAAATCTGTTGCCGAATGGTTTATTGAGGAAATTTTTTCCTATGTTAGGGTCTATGGCTGTTCCATTCCTCCTCATGCACTCCCGAAATTCTTACCAGACAGATTGATATGCAGAGAAGTAGCTCATCAGTTAGCCAAGGGTGGTATTGGGTTAGAATTAAAAGCACTTCAGAAAAAAGCCTGGCCATCTTTCCCTGTTCATATCGGGAAATTTACTTTATCAAATTTAGGACATTCTAAGGTAGAGGCCGAGTCATTGGAAGAAGTGAAGCTAGTAAATATTGAACACGGAAAATATGACCCCTACCAAATAATAAGTAGGCATTACACACATTGCAATTTAAAGGCATATGAACACGAAGTCTCTGTTTATGATGATATTTTTAAAGATGTTAAGTCTTATGAGGAAGTGTTGAACAGATTCCAAGCCTTTCCATCTGACTCACAGGCTAGGTTTTCATATTTTCAAAGTCATAGGCGAAGCTGCCTACCTAAAATTTTATAGGGTGAAATTCCGACCCCATTACCAGAGCAGGAAGAAACCCCTCCAGGGTTTGAAACTAATACTCAGGGCAAAGCAAATGACAAAGATAAGTTGAAGGATTCTGAAATACCTCCTCAAAACATAGAGGGTTCTCAAATAAAACAACCAGGGATAGAGAAAGGAAAAGGACTGGAAACAAGTCCAATAATTCTTGACGATGTTCCACAAAAGATAGGAGGAACTGCTTCAAAAGAACTTGGTAGTCCTATCACCTCTTTAACTCCATTACAGTTTACTTTTGGAACCCCCCATGAAGGAGTTCTATATGTCAGTGATCTAGAGCTGATTTCAAGAGATGAAATCCCCTCATCGGATTATTTTTTCAGCAAAAAGCGAAGAGCAGTCTTGAAACAGGGAATTCATCCAAGAGGAGAAGGAACGATTAAAAGGCATAAAGTTATCATAGATGGAAAGAAACTCAAGGATGGAGAGTTCTCTATAGAATTATCAAGAACAATGGGTGCTATAGCATTAGCTAATATGTACTATGTGGGAAATTTAACAACTATGCTTGAACAGAAGGATCAAACAATAATCCATTTGCAAGACAAAATAAGAGAAAATGAAAGAAATATTGCCTGGGGAATACAGAAAGGTCTAGAACAATCTAGACTCAAAGATATGCAAGAAATCCAAAAATTAAATAAATACTTGGATGAGGCAAAACACTTAATACAGGTCACATGGGAACAGGTTCAAAAACTAGGAAAAGAAAACAAACAGTTGCAAGATAAGATTATTTATATTACTAACCAGGTATTGAACTTGAAAATTTCAAGACATGGACATCAGAGATATATGCAAGAATAGAGGAGGAACAACAGAAAGTATTCTTGAATCTGGAAATAATCCAGAATTATTTTCAGGAATCAAATAAGTCCTTGGAGAATGTGTTCCAGAAAGAAAGAGAGACGAAAGCAGCTAGGACAACTTTTTAGAAAGCAGTGGATTTCTCATCAAAGGAAGAAATTGGAAAGACTCGGAAATTATCTATTTCTAAACAGGTAAAAGGGGATATAATGATTAAAGTATGGGAAACAAAGATGGATGAATTTAAATGAATCACAAGAGAAGTTAATAAAGATTGCCAAGGAATCTTCGATCTCTTTGAAACAGATTCATTAAATATCGGAACAGATGGTTGTTCAGGATTGTTAGGTGAAGTCAATATTGCCAAGCACCAGCTGAGGTTTAGAGAAGAATTGGAGGAAAAGAAAGCAGAGATTTCAAACATCAAATTGATCAACATCACGGATATCAACAAGTGGATGGTGACTTCAAGTTTAAAGTTGAAAACTGTTAAGTTCACAAAAAGAATGATAGAAAGTCGGTTGCCTGAATTACAGAGAATATTTTTCTCATTTGAAGAAAATGAAATACCCGAAGCTTCCAGGATCTTAGTAAATTTTTTGGGAAAATGTGTTCAGTGTGTTGATGTAGAAAAAGAAAATTTGTCAACGCAAGCTTAAAACCTTTTTTAAATGTTTTTATTATTAGAAATTGTAAACGGTTGACATTATTTTTATGTAACCGTAATATTAGGAAGTTGGTTAATGACCAACGAGAAACTTTGATGAAAAGGTATAAATATAGTTTCTAGAGGCTGAGAAAAGGCTTTAGAAATTTTGGAGAGATCCATTTTTGTAGTATCAGTTTTGAAATACATCATAATATTGATCACAAATGAGATTCTGGATCCTGCAACTTTGTAGCTATGTGTCTTCTCCCTGTTTAGTATACTTTGTTGAATTCTTCCTTTAATGTTTTCTCTAACAAGTAAATTGTTTAATTGTTTGTCAATGAGAAGGGGGTGAACAAAAGGTATTGGGATATGCGAGGGGTTTGTATTGAGTGAAAAATGATAAAATGAGGGGGAAAGAAACATGGCTACTACTCAAAGACAACAAACAATCAACTGTAATGCAAACCAAAGAAAATATCACTGTGATCCAACCAGGAAACTGCGACTTCAAACTGCTAAAATACAAAATTCTTCTTGACTGTAATTAAATTTTAGAACAGGGAGTGAAAAATGAATGTGGGAAGGCGATGGGGTTGTATTTAGCGAAAAGTGAAATAATGTTAGGGAAGGAGAACGGATATTGTTCATAAAAATAATTAAGTAATCCATAAAACCATTATTTAAAAGGAAAAAACGCCAACCAAATAATCATTGTGATTAAATGAAAAATACTGTGCATAATTCAATTAATCATGTGCATTGACTTGTTCATTGTTTGTAATCAGATTTTCAACATAGTGTCACCAAACAAAACAACATGCATTCCAAAACAACCTATAAAAGAATTATGTTCCTTCTCATTTGTCCACTTATTGTTTTAAAACAATTTCCAAATGAACACACAGTCACTTATTTCCACTATGTTCAGTGTCAACTCATCAACCACTTTCCATCAACAAATAAATTGTAATAAGACCATACTTCCACAACACCCGTTCTTATCTCTGTTAAGATGTATGATATTCATTTAACATACATAGTGGACAATCAAGCACAACGATCCATATTTTAATTGCAAAGATCCTGATTTTCCATTTAAACACAAAGACAACAATTATCATTTCAATTTGTATGACGTTGTGGGATACACAGACCACTTAACAAAACGAGAGATCATTTCTATGACTTTCATGTCTAACTACTTGAATCTAAACATCCACAATGATGGGCTATCAACCCAATACAACAAGGCAGCAACAACATGCCCGATCTCACCTCACAATTTGATTAAATTAACAAAACCATATTGTTTAAAAACCCATGACACTCTCTGATGGCGCAATCAAATGATATCCATAACATATACAGTGGATGGCTGTACCATGATTACCATGATTGCAATACTCCCATTCGACAATTTAAAGCACACAGTCACAAAAAATATTAACTCAACCTATCATGTTGTAGGAATGCCACACATATCCACACATCACGCATGAAGCATTGTTGTGACTTAATCAATTAAAACTAATGCTTGGTCAAAAATTTAATAATCACAAGAGACAACGACTATGCATTCAATCCAATTCTCCAATCAACCAAATTACCATGCTGAGTTTATCAATTTGATTGTCATAATAACCAATGCTGCGACTAAATACCAAAACCAACACCACTGTCAACATAATCAACAGAGATGAGCGAGAAATCGAACACTGTTGACAATACCCAACAACTCACAACAACCAATAGTATACTTGACATGCCATAACAGTTGCCTCTATCAAAAATAGACTTGAGAAATCAAAGGTTTTCTCTGTGGACCAACACAGGGAGACTGGAGTCGACTCCCAAACATCGGGTGAGAACCTTCGATACCAACGACACCCACAGGGTATACCACAAATAATATTCCCAGACAAGGTGACAATTTGAGAGATAGGAGAGACTATGAACATAGGATAAAAGGCTCCATTTTGGCCTTGTAACAACACTTAGAACACACAGGGTATAACCCTCGTGGCTCTCCCAATCAACCAACTAACAATGCTGAGATAAAACAAAGCCAAGAAGAAACAATATAACCCACTGCACAACCATCAGTAGCATGAACAAACCCATACCCAAGTGAAACAATGTGCAGAGAAAAAGGCGTTTCAAACCCAGTAAACCCCATAACAACAAATGACTGGGTATGGTGATAAGAAAGCGTGGAGACGGACAACCAATCTGGACCAAATAAAAACCCTTCAACCAAGACCAATAAGGATGATAGAGGGCCTTCATGGCTACTAACACTTAGAATGATCAATAACATTGTGACTTCAACATTATTGCAATGAGAACTACACGAATGATTTATTCAAGAAAAATATCACAAATTTACACTGTTTTCAGACTTAAGGAAAGCACAGACCCATACATTTCGAGCCAATATATATGTCATAACAAGAGAAGATTCATGGATGGAAAAAAGACATACTTGTAACCAAAAACACCTTAAAAACGCGAGCTTAGCCGAGTGGTTCTTCTCTTGCTTGAAAATCGGAGTTTAACCACAACATAGCACAATTGAACAACAACCAAGATAGGGTGACAACTAGTGGGAGGGTTATGGAGTGACGTGCAATAAATGCACGTCGCTTCCATCCCTTACTCATTCAATCACTTAGTACACGCCAGCCACCATTTCATTAATTCATTTCATTAAACAATGCATCGAAACCAACATCCAAAATGCGCCACCATATTAACCATTGTCAAACATACCTTAACGCATATCAAATGTGCCTTCACATAACTCAATATATCACATAGACATTTACATCGTTAGTTTGGATTAACACCATTTTCCTTAACTTCAAATGCATAGTGAAACATCGTATCACATAGTAACAGAGTCCCTCTCTTGTGGATTTTTGCTTGTATTGCTTTATTTCTTTTCAATTGTTCTTATTTGTTGCTACTAACATGTATCTTTTGCAGGTGGCACAAGTAATAATTCAAGGGGAAAATAGCAAAGGTAATAATGGATATCATAAGCCATTACAACATGGAATTTGAGCTTAGAACAAGAGAACAAACATGCATTATCCATCATCCATTTGTCGCGAATAGAACCAACATTGATCATCAATCATGCTCAAAACCTGTAAGTAGTGTCGAACAGTAGTAAAAACATCAAATAAGAACCAGATATGATACTCCAATACAAGGTGGTTCCACCTACTAGTATTATATATATCATTAGCATATAATTAATACGCTTTAGCAATACTTTGCGGGAGAAATCCTCGTTGTGGTTTTAATCGTCAACACACAGTTATCAATAATTTCCATATTCAGTATGGGTTGTTGTGGCATCTGGTCCATCTCTGCGTTCCATCAAGCGAGTGGGAAAAGATGATTTGGGAATCCCACTACAGTCGGGTGGAAGGACAATTCGGCATGGAAATACAGTGGCAGTGCTACAATGACATTTCTATTGGGAGAAACTTCGACAGGATATTAGCAAGTATAATTGGTCTTGCACTACCTGCGATATTGGAAAATTGGCCATCAAGAAACAAGGCCTATACACTCCTCTTCCTACTCCCGACAAGCCCTGGGAGTCCATCTCAATGGAATACATGTCGGGCCTCCCTTCCACCAGGCGGGGAAATGAATTTGTTTTTGTGGTTGTTGATCACTTTTCCAAGATGGTGATTTTGGCCGCCTCCAAGAAGAGCATCACGACAAAGGACACTGCCAAGGATTTCTTTGAACGAGTGTGGGTACACTTTAGGATCCCACAAATCATTATTTCAAATCAGGACAGTCGTTTCCTCAGCACATTATGGTTGAGCCTCTGGTCACTACAGGACACCAAGATCACCAAGTCCACTGCCATCCACCCCTAGACGAATGGCCAATCCAAGGTCTTCAACTAGATGATCATGCACATCCCGTGCATGTAAAATTACAAGAAACCTTGCACCTAGGATGAGATTCTTTCCTATGTTCATCACAGCTACAATAGAGCCATACATATCTCAACCGACCACAACCCCTTTTAGGTGGGGTTGGGATTTCAACCATTGGGTCCCATGGATGTTGCACTACCCCTTCCAGCCACCCAGGAAGATTCGTTGCATGCTCCAACTGCAACTAAAAAATCCACCTGGTTCATTGAGAAAATCTAACACATCCGCCAACAGGTTCAGGATATTTTATAGAAGTCCAATACCAAGTACAAACAATGCCATGATCAACACCGGGTGCCACACCAGTTTCGGGTGGGAGTCAAAGTTTGGTTGCACTTGCAGAAAGAACGCATTACAGGGCCTCATTGGAATATTATTCCACTTAGTTATGGGCCTTACACCATTAACAAGGTTGTGGGTGAAAATTATTTTGAGCTCAACCTGCCCCCTTTCCTTGGCTTGCACCCAGTGTTCAATGTGGACCTCATTTGGCCTTATTTTCCACCATTATTGGACACCTCGGAGATAGCAGAATAGTTGACACCAACATAGCTCAACCTTGAATGCATGGAATAGGAATACACTAACCATATCGTGGACACATAGGTCAAGGGCACTCACCAACAGAGGATCCAACTTTATCGGGTTGTCAAAGCAGGGCAGCTCTTGCACCAAGGCAAGTGGCTTACCCGGGGACAAATTTAGCAAAAATTTCCTCATCTGATGGGGACACTCAACGCAATGGAGACCATTGCTTCCTAAGGATGGATAATTGATCCAGGTGGATATCAGTGGCCACCCACCTTTTCCAACTGATTCAAAACAATTTTCTGGAAATTTTGGTAATTTACTATTTTTAGTAGTTTTTAACTTATGGGGCTAATTTGAGGGACTAAATGACGTTTTTTCATGAACGAGAGCCTAATTGATAGTTTAAGGCTTTTCATACCCCTAAATGAATTTCCTCGTCAATACCTTTCCAATGAACTATCGTGCACCCTAAACAAAGATCGTATGCAAAAGTTACAACCCTAGGAAGTTAATGTACTAACTTACCCCAATGGGGCCCACATGACTTTTGGTGCTTCATATGCTAGGGTTAGGTTTTTGGATGTATAGGGTTTTGGAATTCATATTTATTGTAAAAATTCCTTCAGATCCTCATTGTACTCAACTTCTTGCGAATGAGCGTAGTCGTCACATCTCTTCTCATAGATAAGCTGCCACCATTCTAGCAACCTTGTTTTCAGTTTGCATTTTACATTTTTCAGCATATTTCTTATTTAATAGAAGTCAAGTTTTATTGTATCTATGTTATCTGTGTCTCTGTGTTAACATTATAAATATGTGGTTTCTTTTTGTTCCACTCATAAATCCAGATCATTTAGTGCTCAAACAAGGCTTAAAACTCAAGGTAAAAATTGTTCTTTTGACCTTCAAATGAAGAGTTTTCTTCACCAATTTGTCTAGGGAACATGATAGATACTTCCACATGATGATAAAGTGTATTTAGTCCTCCATGTGATGGTTTTTCTCCCCCAATTTTCTAGGTGCTCCTCAGCAGACCGGTCAAGGGCACTCACCAACAGAGGATCCAACTTTATCGGGTTGTCAAAGCAGGGCAGCTCTTGCACCAAGGCAAGTGGCTTACCCGGGGACAAATTTAGCAAAAATTTCCTCATCTGATGGGGACACTCAACGCAATGGAGACCATTGCTTCCTAAGGATGGATAATTGATCCAGGTGGATATCAGTGGCCACCCACCTTTTCCAACTGATTCAAAACAATTTTCTGGAAATTTTGGTAATTTACTATTTTTAGTAGTTTTTAACTTATGGGGCTAATTTGAGGGACTAAATGACGTTTTTTCATGAACGAGAGCCTAATTGATAGTTTAAGGCTTTTCATACCCCTAAATGAATTTCCTCGTCAATACCTTTCCAATGAACTATCGTGCACCCTAAACAAAGATCGTATGCAAAAGTTACAACCCTAGGAAGTTAATGTACTAACTTACCCCAATGGGGCCCACATGACTTTTGGTGCTTCATATGCTAGGGTTAGGTTTTTGGATGTATAGGGTTTTGGAATTCATATTTATTGTAAAAATTCCTTCAGATCCTCATTGTACTCAACTTCTTGCGAATGAGCGTAGTCGTCACATCTCTTCTCATAGATAAGCTGCCACCATTCTAGCAACCTTGTTTTCAGTTTGCATTTTACATTTTTCAGCATATTTCTTATTTAATAGAAGTCAAGTTTTATTGTATCTATGTTATCTGTGTCTCTGTGTTAACATTATAAATATGTGGTTTCTTTTTGTTCCACTCATAAATCCAGATCATTTAGTGCTCAAACAAGGCTTAAAACTCAAGGTAAAAATTGTTCTTTTGACCTTCAAATGAAGAGTTTTCTTCACCAATTTGTCTAGGGAACATGATAGATACTTCCACATGATGATAAAGTGTATTTAGTCCTCCATGTGATGGTTTTTCTCCCCCAATTTTCTAGGTAAGATAACCAACACCTCCACAAGATGATAGAGTTGCGACATTCGATTATGACACTTAGTAGAATATAAGCGCGACACTTATGAATGTGGAAAATCGACACCTACATAAGTGATACATAAGTGTGACACTTAGTAGAATACGATACATAAGTGTGCCACTCAGTAGCATGGAGATTTGGTGTGTAAAAACAACAAACACATAGATCTACACATGCACTTCATCATAAAGCTCATTCATGATCGAGTTATTGAAGTTCTCTTTCACCCTACAGAATATCAAGTTGTCATGATCGAGTTATTGAAGTTCTCTTTCACCCTACAGAATATCAAGTTGCAGACATTTTCACAAAGTCTCTTACAGAAGGGAAGTTTTCCAAACTTCAATCTACGTTAGGAGTTCAGGAAGTTGTCATTAAGGGGTAATAGGCTCTAGTTCCTCCTTCCTTCTCCTATTTTGTCTCCTTTGTAAATCCTTCAATCTTAACCCAAGTTATTCTTAAGGGGGGATGTTAGGACATTTAGACACTTAGGAGTTCGTTAAGATCAACTTTGTCTAATGTGTCATTAGGTTAAAGTGTGTTTCTTATTGTTTTTCTTTAGTATGCATTTGTAGTTATGTAATCCTATGGTCATGATATGTTCTAGACATAGATTAATCTAACAGATAATATTCGCATTAACCTTAATGACTACATTGATCTGTGGCTTAACACCCGATTGGTCCATGATATCTATTTCTACATTGATCTGTGGCTTAACACCCGATTGGTCCATGATATCTATTTAAAGAGCATGGAGGGTCATTTGTAGATGATCGATTGTGAGAACCTCTCTTGTAAAATATTTTTTCTTTTGCATTAATAAATTTCCTCAAGTGGCCACGTTGGTTAGGGCTATGGATGTTTCCCCACATTGAGGTTTTACCATGTAAAAAAATCATTGTGTTGATATTTGATCTAGTTGTGTGAGTAGTTACTGAAAATGTTCATCCTCTATTTGAATACATGTGTTGTTGAATACCAAAAATTTGCACAACTCAAATCTAAGGTATAATACAAACTTGGCTTACTTTTTACAAAAAGGTTGTGCATTCCTAGGGTTTTGCTAGGAATCCTTTTCCTATTTTAGCACAATGGATTCTTTTATGAATTCAAATGTGAAAATAAGTATAAAGGATTATGTCACACCCTAGTACACTACAGAGTGAAAAAACTAGGAGCTTGTCGCTCTGTGTATGAAGGACAGGTGTGACAACCCTTTAAAGTGCCTTTTTGCAGTGATTTTGCAACTTTTTCACTTGCAGACTAAGGGTAAATTCTAGGGTTTCTCAGGAATAGTGGGAGAGATGGATACATCATGTATTCTACAGTCAAATTTGGTGGTAATCCTCACACCATAAAATTAATTTGATTAGAATCCCAAGGCTGAATTCCAACTCATAAGGAAAAGACTGTACAATTTGACGATGGAGACAGAAACATAACCTACATCAACAATTGAGAAGATCATATGGGTGAACCGAAAGGATGAAGCCATGGGACTTATTCTTGAATTGATTTCAACTAATATATGGTTTCATGTTGCTACATGCAAGACTCCAAACGTGATATGTACCACCTTGGAAAGTTTGTTTGGAAAGCAGGATGAGATGAGAGGTCATATGCTTGAGGTAGAGTTGAATACCCTGGATCCTAAATTTTTTGATAATATACAAGATTTCCTTACCAAGTTTAAATATTTGAAATTGAGCTTGGCATCTTCTGGTATTGATAAGTCTGCACAAGTAGACCAACTTATTCTAACAGTATTGGCTAAGTTAGGACCAGAATATGGTGTCTATGTATCCACTTTCCATTATAGTAGATATCTCTTAGGAACAAAGTGGAATATGCCTACCATGGAAAAGTTAAGGAAAAACTAATTCAGCTGGGCCTAATCAAGGATCCAAAAACACATGTACTCACCAAGCATGATGGAAAAGGATCATCCAAACAAAATGGAAAGGAGAAACAGAAAGAGAAGGAGAGATATTCCAAACCCTTCATCGATTCTTCAAGTTCCAAAGACTCTTTAAATTCCAAGAAGAAGAATAAGGGAAAATAGTGCACTTACTGCAATAAACCAAATCATGAAGAATACAAATGCATGAAGAATAAAATCGATCTTATGGCACAGGTACTTCAGCCAAAAAACCTAGGAAACTTCATTCTATAAGGATTCAAGAAGCAGAAGGAAGAAGATCATGCTCCTAAGAAAGGTAATCA
>CBVK0102923744.1:0-10500 GCA_900067695.1 Picea abies
ATGGGTATGTTGGCCCATGAGTTTACCCATGTTTAGGCCCTTTTTGTAATGTATAAATAGAAGTCTAGGCAATGTAAGAGGAGGCAGTTGCAAGTTGTGCTAAGTGCAAATGATTGTAAGAAGCTTAGTGCGTGTTGTATGTTGATACTTGAAAATCTAAGTGCAAGTCATCTATAGTTCTTTGTGCACATATTGTGGAAGGATTTGTGCCTAGATATACTCAGGGAAGGAGGATCTGGCAAGGTGCGCAGATCTCCTGTCCTCTGTGAAGTTGATTTTGAATCTTTGTGCATATAAGAATATTGACCAAAGATAATAAAGAAGATGAAGAGTTGATGGATCTAGCCCCAGGGTGGGGGTGAACCACATACATCTTGTGTTGTGAATGCTTTGTTTTGTATGGTTTCTCTCTTGTTTATATGATTAAATTCTTGGTGCATTGTTAGATGATGAATGAATCTAATATGGTAGATTAGTGTTGAATAATATAAAGGAATGCTAGATCTAATCTATGTTAGTATGTTGTAAATACTGCGTTGATCTATGATTAGGGTTTAGTTTCACTATAAATAAGACTGAATATTCATGAATCATAACTAAGTTCTTTGTTAAGGTATTACAATCATAGATATGTGTCCTAGCTAAGGTTGCAAACATATAAGTCCTACAACCACCCCTGCCTCTACCTCAGGTGAGACTTCATCTATTTCGCAGGTGTTTCCGAAAGGGATGGTAGGTAGGGTTTTGTTGGTGCATTGTTTTAGCATTGAACCCTGAGTCTGCCCCTGTGCCAACAAATGGTTCTATTGCCAGGATATGAAACTGTGATTGTTGGGAACTAAGGAAAAAGGAGCTTTGTGCAAAGATCTGACCTGAAACTGTGAAAGCTCTGTGTGTAGATCCGTTGCCCTAGTGCGTAGCATTCTGCTTAACTTTTGAAGCTCTATGCTAAGAAGATAAGTCTGATATAAATAAAAGAGGTAAGATCTTGAAGCTTTGTGCTCTAAGAAAGGTAAGAATAGTGAAAAGTTTTAGATCTGGAAGCTTTGTGCTCTGTTGAAAGTATGATTAGTGGAAATTTTTGTTTCAAAAAGTATGGATCTAGGTATGTTTGATAAATTTTGTCCTAGCTTGAAAAGTAGGGCACAACTAGACGAAAGAAGGTTTGATATGAGTAGATCTGATAGAAATAATGAAATATATGTTATTCCTATGCATAGAAAGAATGTTTGGACTAACCAATGGATGCAGGATCCTAGAAAGATGTTTTTGCAGGTTAGCTACTATGATCCTAGTGCACATTACAAGAAAGGCTAGGGATCATTTAAAAGAAAACAAGGATTAACCCTTTGTTACAGTTGTAGAAGACCGGTACATCTAGCTAAGGAATGCCCTAGTAGAAGACCTAGTTTTCTTTGTTGTAAATCTATGGACCATGAAGTTTTAGATTTCTCTAGAATGATTGCTAAGCTTGAAAGAATGAATATGAGACAAGAATACCATGAGAAAGGTCAAGCAACTAAGACCATGATAGAACCCTAGAAAGAATCAAAAACTGTATTTTTGCAAATAAAAGAAACCTTGAATGACCACCGAAATATCAACTTATTAGAGATATTCCTAGAAAAAGAACGCATAGAAACAAGAATAGGAGACTTCGACATTGACTGTGTTCGGGATGAAGAAACATGGGTGAATATTATGATAGAAATAACTTGGGAAACTTTAGGAAAACCTGCTATGATTCCTTCATTGGGAGGAATAGGATTATTTAGAGGAACGCTGATAAACCTATGTGGAAAGCTCACCCAGATATCTATGAGTGCTCATGAAACTTCGACAGAGGAAGAGTTTGAGGTTGTTAAATTTATTGAGAAAAATGCCCCATTTGCTATATTACTAGGAACACCTTGGATTGAAAGAGATTAGGACAAAAGGAAAGAATAAGAAGTCTTAGAGTAGAAGAAGCAAGAGTTGAAAGATTTCATGACTAGGAGGATCACACACTTGATTGAAGAACATGAGAATAGATCGAAGATATTTAAAACCATAAACTTGGATGTCGAAGTTGGAAGAACATAAGAAGACTCAAAAAATTCTGAAGCACCTACCCGAGATAGAGAAGAAGTATTGCCCTTGAATCCTAGGAATGAATCTCAACAGCACAAAGTTACTATGCCACGAGGAGATAATAATTAGAATGAAAAGAGTAGTACCGAGAAAAATTTCACTGGAAAGAAGGCTAGAAAACTAAGAAGAAGAGATCAAATATAAAAAATTTACAGAAGGTTCCAGAGGGAACTTCGCAGAAGGAAAAATTGCAAAACTGGAACTTCGTCGAGATATTAGAACAACACCATAGGGAATTTTTCCATGGCAAAGAAATATAACCATTGGAAACAGTATAACCATTAGATTAACACCTCGAATGGTTAGAACAACATTTATGGTCTGAAAGATCACCATCAGACCATTGGGACTGTGCCATAATGAACAGAACTGATTTAATGAAGGCTTCGCACCCATTAGAGAGATCCATTGCCTAGTTATCTACTTATTCCGTCAATCCTTGCACTGAGAACATTTTTTCCAACTGTGATTATCTGAGCCTGCAGATTAGTTGATTTCGCATAGTGATCATCAAGATACCAGCATCAATCCTGTTGCACTGAGTAATTTCTCTTCAAACCTGAGATATTCAACCATGAGTGTGTATGTACTAAGAACTTAGCACAGTAGAAGAGTCTTTGAAGGAGGTACTCATCGACCTCATGACTGAAAGAGCATAGATTTAGCAAGAAAATGAACAGTTGCTCGCAGAGCAACTTGTAGTGAAAGAAGCAGTCAATAGAGCACTTCACTTTGTGATACGCTTAGAGCCAAAGGCAGAAGACTAAGTCAAGCATCAAGTAGAGAAGATCATGAAAGCTATATAGAAGCTACAACAAAGAATCACAGATCTGGAGCTAAGAATAGTGCCTAGTATTCTGCATGACGTGAGGGATCAAAGAGAAGCAACTACTCAAGGCATAGTTGAAAGAATCAAGGGACTCACCATGGAATGTAAACAATTGAGTTATCATAGTGCCAAAAATTATGAGCAACTCACTAAGAATCCAGAACTGAAGGCACTGGAGTCACAACTCCAAGAGGCAAAGCAGCAAGAAGAAACAGTATACACAATACAAAATACATCAGGGTGCCTCTAACGCTGCACTGCTAAAAAATAGGTCCAAACCATTCAGAGCAAAGTCATGGAAGTGACTCAGAGGCTCCAACCTATACAGGATGAGGCTTTCCAACTTTTCTCAGAGATTGAAGGCTGAGAAGCAAAACTGGAGCAAGTCCTCACTGCAGCTGAACAACGCTTAGAGGGACCTATCAATGAAGAATTTATCCAAGAGTTCGTTGAGCAAGAGGCCATAAAAAAACAACGGGTCGAAGCAGCTCGAGCCAAGCTCAAGGATTTTGAGGTAGAATTACCGAGAGCAAAGTGACTCGGGATGATTCACAAGTGACTGTTGGGGGCTTGTTGGCCTTTAACTAAGTTTTGAGGATCCTTGGTCATGTTTGACCAACTTTTGGGACTTCGACAGGCTGTCGAAGGTGGAGTGCAAGTCGAAGCGAATATTGTGGGATCTTGGCCCCTTTTTAGGGATTTTTGGGTTTTGGGCTTATGTAATGAGTATGGGGATGGCAGCCCATGGGTTTACCCATGTTTAGGCCCTTTTTTCAATGTATAAATAGAATTCTAGGAAATGTAAGAGGTGGTATTTGCAAGTTGTGCTAAGTGTAAATGATTGTAAGAGGCTTAGTGTGTGTTGTATGTTGAGACTTGCAGAGGTAAGTGCAAGTCATTTGTAGTGCCTTGTGCAAAAAATATGGAAGGATCTATGCCTAGATCTACTCGGTGAAGGAGGATCTAGCGAGGTGTGTAGATCTTATGTCCTCTGCAGATTTGATTATGAAGCTTTGTGCATGTAATAAGATTGACCGAAGATAATAAAGACGATGAAGAGTTGGTGGACGTAGCCCTAGGGTGGGGGTGAACCATGTACATCCTTTGTTGTGAATTCTTTGTGCTTTATGGTTTCTCTCTTGTTTATATGATTAAATGCTTAGTGCGATGTTAGATGATGAATGAATCTAATGTGGTAGCTTAGTGTTGAATAATATAAAGGAATGCTAGATCTGATCTATGTTAGTATGCTATAAATATTGCGTTGATCTATGATTAGGGTTTAGATGCATTGTAACTAATACTGAATATTGATGAATCATAACTACTAAGTGCTCTATTAAGGTATTACAATCACATATGTGTGTTACAGCTAAGGTTGTAGACACCTGATTCCTGCAACCACCCCTGCCTCTACCTTGGGTGAGATTTCATCTGCTTGGCAAGTGTTGTCTAAAGGGTTGGTAGTTAGGGTTTTGTTGGTGCGTTGTTGTAGCGTTGAACCCCGGGTCTACCCCTATGCCAACAACCCTCCTTCTCTCTTTGTCTATGGTGGATTGGCTATGAACAGGAAGTCATGGGGGATAGGCATCCAATAGGAAGATAGAGTGCATGCAGGTGGACATCGTGAATGTAGATGAAGTGGAGGGGAGTGGGGGTGACGCAGAGTGAAGGATACAGGTGGTGCATATGGATATGAGGAGAAGATAGGATAGGAGTTGAGTGGAAGAACAAGTGGTGAAAGGTGAGAGGGGAAAGAGTAGTGAGTGGGATGAGTAGGGGTGACAACTGGCCTGTCCAAAAGGTATTTAGCAACATCGTGTTTCAGGACTTTGAAGGTGAAACATGAAGACCTCCCAGAGTAAAATCTTCGAGTGATGTAGCCATGATATGATGTGGCAGCCTGATGCCACATGACGTCATGGCTATCGATGTGTCATGGAAAGAAGGGGACACGTCTCTTTGTTGATAAGTGATCCAGATTTACTTCAGGGGTGACAACTGGCCTGTCCAAAAGGCATTTCGCGACATTACGTTTCGGGCGTTTGAAGGTGAAACATGAAGACCTCCCGATTTTTGAAACTTCGAACTAAGAGCCTAGAGAGCACTAACTTTGTTCCTTTGAAATCTGATGATGTGACCCCCGACTATGACTAGGGCCCCTTCTACCACGCACTTCGAGACTCACGATTTCGCAATGTCATCTCTTCGGCACTTCGAGATTCCGCGATGTCGTCTCTTTAGCACTTCAAGATTTCATGAATGTTGACTCTTTGACACTTCAAAATTTCACAAATGTCTATGCTTGGAAAACTCTCGAAGTGAAAAACGCCGAAGGAAAATATCCGAAGTGATTAGCCAGTGCTTATCACTAATTAAACCCAAGCTTAAGCCATGTTAAATATGTCGAGGTTTCACGACTTCGAATGACTCTTGATGTTAAACTCCACATGATTCTAAAACCCCAAATGGATGAAAACCCTTGATCTGATATGCTTTATAGATCTCCATCGTTGAAATTTTCCCCTATTTATTTTGGCAACCCTGTGCCAAATATGATTATTCTGAGTGGCTGTGTTTATCCACGGGCGTTTCCTTCATATTAAAAAAGACTTGGTGGACCTGTGGTGAGCTTAATCAATGGGAAATATGATGACAATAAATTCTAAACCAATTCGACATATATTTATCCTTCGAGAAATAGAGACAAACATGCACAACGACTCAAAACTGAATAAGGACCAAGATACTTAGTAATGGGAAAAAGACTGAACCAACCAGAAAAAGGAAAAATATGAAGGTAGGGTCAACAAGAGGAGAAGCAGGGGATGTAGACCTAGATTATAACATCTCCTATTTAAAGAAGGTGATTGGAACTAAGTTCCAAAATCAAACCAAACTTCTCGAGTTGGATGAAGAAGGATCCATCTGGTTGCATCCACAAGCATTTTTTGACAAGCGTGAGCATTGTCTTCATCAGCACAACATCAAGGAAGCGTTAGTCCAGTGGAAAGATACAACTCCAGCAGATGCCACCTAGGATCCAACTACCATTTTGCAACAATTTCCTCATCTCCAACCTTGAGGAAAAAGATGATTTTAAGTGGGATGACATGGTAGGGACCTAACCTCCCTAACCCCTCAAGTGGCTAGAATAATATATTTCCATGGCATATTCACATGTTTTAATATCATACATCCTTAAAGGAGCTATGATTTTATGTAGAGGATCTGTGACATACCATTAAATTAAAAGATTTTCGTCACTTACATGTGGAATCTATATGAAAAGGTATTTGAAAAATAAATTGTATTTCCTTACTATTTCTCCTGGGATTTACTCGATTTCCTTGACTTTTTGAGAAGCCAGGTTCCTAAGATATTGGGTTTTAAATAATTTTAAGAAATTTTGCTTGATTTTTGTTTTCGAGCTTGTCTAGTTTTTTGTGTATTTCATGAACCAGGTGAGATCACTGGCTCTTAATTTGGCACCGAAATGTGACAGTTATTTTTTTTCATCCCCAACATTGGTTGCATCCCATAATTGTTTTCAAATGAACCAATTTCATTTGGGTTCTTCATATCCTTCATAAATGGGTATATGATTTAGATCCATTCTGGTTTTATTAATATATTTAGAAACTAGTACTATGGAGAGAGTTTGAATTTGTTTGTTTACTATGGTATTCGACTGGGAAGTTGATGTTGCTTCAGTTTGGAGATTCAATATCTGAACACTCGACTCGACAAACAAAATCTACTACAAGGATTCAGATGGGTTGTGTTCTAATATAAATTAAGCTTCTCCTTCTATTGGGATTAATTCATTATTTTGGAAGCCATTATATATATACTCAACGAACCATCTTTCAAAAGGGAGCATCGATTCATTCTCACTATCTGTTGACCTAAATTCTTATTTAATGACTAAATTTGGTAGGGGGGAAATTCCATGAGATATTTGATGTGTAGGAGTGTATCCTCTACTTGAATCTGATTTAATTATAGTACTTTGATCAGAAGTCAATCACTAACATGTCTATCTTCATTAGTTCTATACCACACTTTCAAATGTTGAGGGTCAATATGAAGCTTTTGGTGGAGGAAGTATTTAATACATGGGATACTATTTATAATAGGAGATCAACGTATCATGGGTCCTAAGTCATCGATATCCATATTTTCAAATATGGTTATTTGTTGATGAGTTCCTATACTTTCCTCTATTAACTGAAAACTTGTACTCTTCATAGGAATCATCGGGGCTACTTCTATTACCAATTTTTCTCCACCTATGCTCAACTTAGACTACTCCTGTGCTCGAACAATCTAATACTCCTAGGGTTAATTTGTATTCTGTTAGGGACCTAACCTACCTAACCCCTCAAGTGGGTAGAATAATATATTTCCATGTAATAAAGGTCAATATTAATAAGGCCTAGCAATAAGGAGGAATAAGTCAAATGTAAGAAGACCTAATGGAAGCTTCCTCTTCTAGAAGTAACCTCCTCTAGATTGTTCTTTTGGATAGATAGATTTAGTATAAATATGAGTAGAGGGTATGAGAAGTTTTGTCTTGAAGAATTATTGTAATAGAGCTCTGCTTTGTTGGAGGTTTCCCCCTCGAAGAGGTAAGTGAACATTGTTTCCTATCAATAAAGGTATAATTCTCTTGTTTTGGTTCCACATAATTTGTTGTTTTGTTGTTATATTTGCAGTATTTTCATATTTTGTTGTTATCTCAGTGTTATTCTCTACATTATTTCTTTTTTATGACAATATAATAGACCTGGTACATTACACTTATTAACAACCTCCACTTGAACATTCACCTTTGGGTAGTAAGGTGATGAATGTTCTTTCTTAAACCCCAGTTTTGATGTTAACTCAAACATCATCTTGCTATGGAAGTGACTGCCATGGTCTGTGACAAGCTCCTTTAGAATACCGAACCTGGATACAATCTGGTTAAAAACAAAAATTAAATTCGTTTCTCCATCATTGTTGAATGTTGACATGGCCTCGACCCACTTTATGAAGTATTCTACCACCAGGATGATATAGTGATTCCACCTAGCTGAAGTCAGGTGGAATATAGTAAAATCAATCCCTCACTTGGTGAAGGAACCAACCACAATAACTGGAAAAATGGGAGCAGGGTGTGCCCATGTATTTCGAGAGACGATCTGGCACGGGTGACACTTCTTGACTTCCTCTACACAATATTTTATCAACAAGGACCAAAAGTATTCAGCGTGAAGAATTTTTTGGGTTGTTTCCAACCTAGACATGCGACTGCCACATGCCCTAGTTTGATAGTCATTCAACACAAGTTTTGTCTTGTTGGCACAGGGGAAGACCCAGGTTTCAACACTTCAACAATGCACCAACAAAACCCTAACTATCGGCCCTTTCGGCAACACTTGCGAAGAAGATGAAGTCTCACCCAAGCTAGAGGTAGGGGGGTTGCAGCACTTAAGTGTCTACAACCAAGCTGGGACACAGATCTGTGATTACAACACTTAACAGAGAACTTATCCAACAATATGCATTAGATTATGATTCTTATTCACATCGCAGTTTAAACCCTAAGTACATAACAACACAGTAATAATCAGATCAAACACTTCCAACTGTTTATCACATAGCATTAACTCAGATATAGCATGCATTCACATCCTTAAGCACTAAACTACAACATCATATGCATTCATTATACATAACATCAACAACGCTAAGCAAATAATCACATAAACAACATCACACAAAGCATATCAAGACACCGGATATACGTGGTTCACCCTAGTGTGGGGCTATGTCCACCAACTTCTTATTATTTCTCTTTATTAGTCTCCAATATTCTTACATTCATCTACTCCTGTGCACAAATACATAGATCCTAACTCCTCAGAGGACAAGAGATCTGCGATCTGAACACCAGATCCTCCTTCCCAAAACTTGGTCAAGGAACAAAGCCAACTTTTACATAGTCTGTTCACACAAATCCTTACTTTACACAACCAGATTGCACAAAGCAACTTACAATCTTTTTCACTAAGCCAAACATACTCTTTGCACATAACCAACACTACTTACATTTCTTACACTAATCACATCACTTTCTATATTACATTCCTCCCTATATATAGTTTTACATCCCTTACAACAAGGCCTAAACATGGGTAAACCCATCGGTCGACATCCCAAAACCCTAATACAAAAACCCTAATGAACCCCTTGTTGGGTTCACAAAACAAGTGATATCATGTGATCTTTGCTTCACCTGGGAACTCCATCTTCGACTAGCTTGTTGAAGTCCCAAAGTGGTCAAACACAACCAATGTTTCCTCAAAACTTGTTCAAGGGCCAACAAGCCCCCAACACTCACCTGTGACTCATCCTGAGTCACTCAGATATGGGCAGTGTTGCTTCGAAGGCCTCGAGATTATCTTGAGTTGCCTCAACTTACTGCTTCACTAGATTCTCTTGATCGGTGAACTCCTAAATTACTTTCTCTGTAACAGGCCCTTCTAGGCATTGTTCCATTGTCGTAACTACTTGGTCTAGCTGTGAGCCTTGGCCCTCAATCTCTTCAAAAAGAATGCAAGCTTCGTCCTGCACCTGCTGGAGTATTTGTTCCACCTCCATGAATTTTCTCTAGATGCAAGTAACCTTCTACTAGACTATGTGTTGTTCCTGTGATCTCTTACTTTCCTCAACTATAGTAAGCAGCTTCATCTACGCTTGCATGGTGGATGTCTGTTGCTTCGCCTCCTGGAGTTGTGCTTCTAGTTTCTTCAGCTTTGGATATTCTGCAAGGTGCTCATAGGTCTATGCACTCCAATCACTCAGTTGGTTACACTCTAAGGTGAGTTCCATGATTCTTTCTATTGCGCTTTTGGTGATTTCTTCCTTATGATTGCACACTTATTGCAGAGTGCTCGACATTGCTTGGATTTCTAGCTCCATTACTCTTGCTTGAAGATATTGAATGGCTTCAATGAGCTTCCCCACTTGTACCTTGACTGAATCCTCTTCCTCTTATGCCAAGCCCAATATAGAGCAAAGTTCTTTAGTCACTTCTTCTTTAACCACAGTCTGCTCTGCGATCAGCTGGTCTTTTTCTTTCTACATCCTTGCTTTGTCCTCCTCGAACATTTCCTGAATTTCATCTTTCTCCTTCTGTGTAGCTCAAATTTTCTCTAAGACCTCCTCTTTTTCTTGCTTCCAAGCTTCTGTAGCCTGCTCCTTTTCTTCTTGGGCTCAACGAAGTCGAGAATTTGTTGCATCTGGCAATCTTCATAATTAGGTGAGCTCGTCCCCCAATTCTGCAATTTTCGCTGAAGGAGGTGCAATAGGTATTGCATGGCTCGAATGGATAGCTTGTTGTATGTCTTTGAGATCCTTCTCTATTCTACGATACAATGATTCTTTCTTTTCTTCATGTCTCTGCAGGATATGCTCTAAGGTGTCCTCCATGGCTGCAATAATGAGATCGAAATCATCCACCATCAGCACATTCTTCGACTAAGGTTTATTGG
>CBVK0102923896.1:0-13424 GCA_900067695.1 Picea abies
CCCCACAATTGTTATCCTAAGACTGTTGTAGAAGCTCACCAAAGTGCCCAGAACTCGCTGCTGTTCCGGCCCTCCTTTGCTCTGACTGTAGCAGCCTTCAAATGCTGTCCAAAGCAAAGCCTGCTGTTACAGCCCTAAACAGTCCACAAATTCTGCTGTACAAGGTGGCTGTAACAGCCCTCTTTCGCTGCCTGGTACACACCTGTAATAACTCTTGAACAGCCCTCAAACTTGTGTCAATCTTCTTCTAACAGGCCAAGTTACTGCAGTACTTATGGCAGCCTTTCTCTGTGCTCAGAACCCCTGCGGCCAGCCTTAGACTTGGCTGCTGAGTCCTCCCACAGTTCTACTGCCACCTTCTTATGCTGTCTGATCCTCCTCCCTACTGCTGCTGCCCTTAACCAGCCCTCCCTCACTAGGCCAAGTCTTCCTCTTGCTGCGGCTCCCTTATCTCCCTAGGCCAAGCCCCTTGTAGACGTGTTCCAGCCTTAATAGGACCTGTGACTAGGCTCTACCAGCAGGCCGAGTCCTCCTAACAGCTGCGGCTAGGATGTCATAGGCTGTTACAGCTTTCCAAGATCTGTACCAGCCTCTCCACTACTAGCTGAACCTCCAGCCTGCCCTCCTCAGCCTTCCTCATCAATAGAACCTGCCCAGAACACAAAAAATACAGCCGAACTGAGGTCAATCAGCCTCCCTCCATGGCTGCAACTGAGGTCACCACACTTGGACTGAAATCACCAAGCATCCGTCCTCTAATGAAATGTCACAATGACCTTGATCTCCTTTTATACAAGTCCAATGGTTACCTTGATCTCCTTTTATACAAGTCCAATGGTTGAGTTAGAAGCCCTCTCCACAACTCAACATTTAATTAGAATAATTTAATCATTTGTGTGGGTGTGAAGCTCCCACACGAACCCACGAAGCCCATCACCAAGCCCACAGAGCCCCTAGCTCCAATCCAAGGTGGTTTTCATCCCAACAAAAGTGCAGTGAGGTGCCAATGAGGATTCCCGCATGCCCAACACCTAGGGCCATGTGAGAATACCTGCCCGAAGCTACAAAAACATCAACAATTTGAAGCAAAATTAAACAAGGCTAAATACGGGATATACCAAAAAAGAGTTTGAAAAACTGATGATTGGTGGTTAAAGGCTTGGAAATGGTTAAATTTTGAGCAATTGAAAGAATTAACGTCAACAAAGGGAGTGCCTTTACTAATTTAAAAAATATTCAAATGTTTAGTTTTTTGTGCTTTTACTTATCTATTAAATAAATAGGAACATTGGATCAATACGATCTTTGTTTTGCAGTCCTGTTGAGATGGATGATGGTATTTCAGCTCAGGGGCTCATTCAAGTAAGCATTGTTCTATTGTTTCGAGTTGACATTGTCCAATGTTTTTTTGTTAAACTAATAGGATGCAGAGTAGAGAAAGATAATAGGATGCAGAGTAGAGAAAGACTATAAAATTGTTTGTTTATTATTCATGGCTCAGTAATACAATTATGATTTACTGAATAGTTTGCAGAAGAGTATGCAAAGAAGGGTTTGGTTAACTTGAAAAAGGTTTTTACACCCGCAACTTTTTGTGTACCCAAAACACAAAACGACTTGAAGGAACTTGAGTCCATTCATAAGGTTTGTTTTAATTGTCTTATTAATTGATGGTCATCTTTGTGTGACATATATGTCTCCTTACATCTCACAATGAGTTTTATGTTAAAGGTTCTAGGTCTCTATATTTGGTTGAGCTTCCGCATGGAGGAAAGTTTTCCAAATCGAGAGTTGGCATCTTCACAGAAAGCAGTTTGTGGCATGTATGTTAGCAACTTAAATTCTTTGTTTTGAATCCTTGCACTTCCCCTTGATTGAGTTCATCATGTTTTGATACTTCAAATACTTTTATTCATCTTCTGATTGGAGGTAAATTTCAGGATGATCGAAGAGTACTTGGAAAGATTGGGATACCGAAAGCCCAATATGAGGAGAGACATTCAAAAGTCAAACATTTCTGTCAAGAGAATCGAGGCTTTCTAAAGAGGGCCTGATTTGTTGTTGTTTTTTTACAAGTTTTTATTTATTAATAATATACAAATTATGGTTGTTTTCTCAGTACAAGTCTATTCTTTAAATCATGAGTGATTCTTTAATCCTAGTCTTGTCTGCTTTAAATTATCTGGTGTTTTGTTTTGCTTTGAACTCTGTTTTTTTTATCTCTTATTTTTTCATCATACCAGTGATTTCCCTAATACTATGCTATTAGCCAAGTTAGGTTCTTTAATGATTGCTTTTTTATTTGGAAAGGTTCATGATTGGTTGTAGTTTCAACTTGAATGTTTACATAAAATCATTTGAATTTTTTTTGGGACTGGTGCAATTATGATCACATCAAATGTAGGAAAACTATGGTTGTAGAATTGTTATTTAAAGAAGAATTGAGATGCAGCATGTCCCAAATGTGTTTGAACAATTCAAGAATAGTTGGTAACCATGCTCAACAAGAATGGCCATATGATTTTGGTTTAGGAATAAAGGTGATGGTGTCCATGAATTTGTCAGCAAACATATGATCTTCTCTAGCATGTTCCTCACGAGCTTCCATTGCAAAAGAAAACATTGTTGTACAGTAATGCCAGCGATATTGTCGATGAAGCATTGAGGGAAGACTACTTCTGTAACAATTTGTTTTGCTACAGGTTCTTGTGGGGCAGTAATCTTTCCTCTAACTGATGTCTCTAATTGATTTCCTTATTGTTGGTTCTTGTGGGGCAACAGTGGGGTCTTCATGAGGCTGGTAGGTGTTGGTTCTTGTGTAACAACACCTTTTCTTCTTTTTATGAGCTTCTCCCGGTAGTTGGTTCTTGTGTGACAACCACGGAGTATTGGCACTGGTTTTTGTGTAATAGCACCAACATTTTTCAAATGCATCCATCCTTAGAACTTGCTTATTTCCGTTGCTTCTGTAGAAATGGTGGATTGGTGAAGTACTACTAAGAATGAGAATAATCCACAATATTGTAGCATACTAGTAAATGTTCATCATGGAGAAACATGGGATCAGTAGTAGGCAGGGAGTGAGGGAACTTTGATGGATTGGTAGCGGCAAGCTCCATTTATTCGACAACTGTTAAAGCTAGAAGGGTAGTTTAGCCTTGTAAGTGGGCCAAGTTACTTTATTGGGTGGGTTGGGAGAGGGTTATGAGTGGGTGGAGCAGAAAGACATGGAGATATTGCAGAGGGCAGGAGTAGGCCAAAGTTATGGTATGGTAATATTGATTCAAGCAGTGGTTATGGTCAACCACATAAGCACGAAATGATTCATAAACTTCAGTAGGCCACTACTTCTAAGATGAGAAGAGGAAATTATGTGGGCATATAGTAGTGTCGGTGGATGAGTATGATGAACATTAGGTCTTCTATAGCAGTGGAATTGTTGATACAACAATGGGATGTCCTTGTGGTGTACGTCAACAACTTGAATAATTCTGCAACAAGTTCCTAGGAACATGGTATTTGGACATGGATCATCCAAGGAATCAACTTTACGTGATAGCACACTTGTTTGCACATCTTGGTGATATGCCCATTTCATGAAATTTTTCCTTAAAAAATCACTTGTTCATGGATTGACCTGCAAAAAAAACTATTATTTTTTCCTGCAACACAAGGTGAGTTTGTGGAGGAAAAGAGCTATGAGGACTTTTTTCTTCAATAAAAAATCAAAATGAGTGCAGATAATGCGTATAAAACATATCTCTTAAATGATTCATTAAAAATTTGATTGTTACTTGATGAGGAGTGGTGGCCAACCTAGACTACTAGTTAGTGTTTGAACGGTAACTTGTAACTTATTTGCCCGATGTCCAATTAGAGGAATAGTATAGTGGATTCATAGAGATATACCTAATATAACTATATTTTGAAATCAATTTGAAATAATATGTCAAACATGTTGAGAAACAGGTTGCAGGGTATCATTGTATTTAATTTTCAACCTAGACAAATTGTCACATTTTTTGGTTTAACTTTTGCGTCTGATGACAAATCAACTTGATTCCACTTGGAGATGGAAATAGCTTCATGTAGGTATATCTAGTAGAATAGGGTTTGCAAACATGAAAAATTGACGAGTCAAGTATACCAAAGAATAGCCAAGGAAACAAAGTTTTATAAGAGCAAATTTAGGATAGGGTGTTAGTAATTACGGCATAATTTTCTCGTATGAAATCAGAATGAGGTGATTCAAATTAGGTTGTAAACTATATTCATAGGAGAATACACCCTAGGAACATGTTTTAAAGATATACCCATTTAGTTTACAAAAAATGGATTGTCCGAACTCTATTCTCAGTGAGATTAGTGATCCCAAGTTCCACAAGAGTCTACTCAACAAGCTATTTCTTCCAAGTGATGATCTAGGTTCATGTGAATTTTTATAGGTGTATGCTTTGCAATGTGATGTATCCACATACCAAAAATTACAAATACCCGGCTCCTAAGTTGCATGATATCCTCGCAAGATCCTATGGCTAATGCAAAAATACCTAAAGCAAGAATAAAAGAAAATATCAAATTCAAAACGTGGTATAATGATACTGGGATCTTGACATAACCATCATGGGAACACAAAGTGTCCCATTATCTATAAGGTGGATATAGTGAGAGCCTGACATAACCACCATGGAATCCACAAAGTGTCTCACTATTCCTAAAACAACTTCCACATTTTGTTCATGGAATTGTGATTCTTTACATGACAATGACTTAAATAGTTGATCAAGGAATCAAAACATTGGGTAGTATGCATTTGGCATTATTCGTAAGATAACAGGGCTAGGTGTAGGGATGAAGTAATCGATAATGGAGAATCAAAGGTTGCAGATGAGTCTAAGATGAAAAAGGATCATGGTTTAGTAGAAAGAAAAAGAGGGAGAACGGAGATAGTACTGCATAAAGAAGATTCAGAATGGAATGATAATGGCATAAAGATAGTAGGAGGGCATGGACATGGGTGGACTAAGGTGAGATTATAATGAAACTAAGTACTCAATCAACACGAGATAAAACATAATATTGAGGAAAATAATGGAGATTCACCACATACCCATTAATTGATCTAGATGCAAGCTTGAAGATTTATGCATCCCCTTCTCCAGTTGAATCCTCATTCACTAGTGCTTCCTTCCTCAACCAAGTTGTCTACAAAAGGGGGTGGGTACCGCGGGTGGCTCTTACTGCACCACAAAAAAAACTTTCTAATTTTAACTCATGCAACTATATGGATGCAAAACACTCGGTATGAGACCCTACAAAGAGGATAGTTGACATCTTCTCTTTTCTCTTCCCCTTACCACATGTTATCTAAAACTAGTACAAGAAATACTATTGTTCTCTTGACACCTCCTTGACAACGACACTAAAAATGTCGGTGTTTCTATATGTTTTCTATTCAACCAGGATCACACATGCATTTTATCTTATCAACTAGGGTTTCCAATATTCTTGTGAGATGTCGTGCATTGAATGTGTGGGTTACAAAGTCTTGACTTGTACTAGTTTCCTAATATGCTCCTAAGAAAAATAAATTGTGTCTTTAATCTACAAATCGAAGTTACATTATGGAAAGGAAACACACCACTACTTTATATCCTACTTTATCCATAAGTGTGATAGTCCCAAGAATAGCAACAATTATTTATTGTACCCTTGGTCTCTTACTTTACTTGTTCATGCGAGGTTCGTACAAACTTAAGAGGTGCTATGCACTGTATGCGCAGTATGCAATTGTTGGTAGTAGAGGGAAAAATGATCAAAGGTATGAAATGTGTAGGAAATCAAATGACATAAAACAGTTATGAACTAATTGCTTTGAAGGAAACACACTAATTTGAAAGTACAATTAATATAAAGTGCATGAAGATAACTTATTCTACTACATCAAATATTACTAAATCAGGAAAGTTAAAATGAAGTAAAAGATGAATCTAATATGAAGTTATGACAAAAAGCTATAAATTATGACAGAAAAATTATAATGGAAATGAAACTACACTAATGCATGAACAAAGCAATCTAACCCATTGATCATTATCAATATAAATGTGCTTTTATTGTTTGTTGATTCTTGCACGAAAATAATATTAAACTAAGTCAAAATATAAAGCGAAAACAAACCTACATGAGATTTCTATAGGAACTATGCATTTCTATAGGATACTCCTACATGAAGCAAAATGAAGTCTGAAAAGGTCGTGCAATTCTTTAAAAGCATTGATAAAGCTAGAATATAAAATAAATGAAGTGAATTTATGGTTCTTAGCCTTCGGAGGCACCTAGGAGTGCTTCAAAAGGTTATTGAACATTTCTATATGATGTTGCTAGAATTGGTTAGTTAGTTGAAATCTTAATAGAAATGGAAATTTATCATGCAAAGCTAAATCTAACTTCAATAGAGAATGAAACACTATCTATACAACAACTGATATGCATGAAAACTACATAAATAGTAAAAAGGGTCCTTGAGCCTTGTTGGATGGGGCCTACCCAAGAAGCACAAGGAACCTAAAAAAAACTTTAATGGACTGAAGACAACCATTTTATTTCATAAATATCAGTAGTACATCAGGAACATCAAAGTTCTTCGTCTTCAACAAAAAGTCTTGCAGAACATCTCCATACAATGCTTCTCCAAAAGTTTGCTATATTTCTATATATCTCTTTTCCTTAGACTAGAGGCTTATGTATAACTAGAGAGTTTGACCTCCCTTCTTGAATCAAGGAGAGTGATGAGTAAATGAGGGACCTCAACCCTTTACATCTGTATTTTGAACTGTTGTTGATCAGAAGAGATCATAAATGCATAAGGAGTGCTCTTGGAGGTAGGTGTAGACAATTTCCCTTGATCTTTGGCTGGCAACTCACTTGAGGGGAAAAATCCCCCGTTTATAGGAGGTTGGTGCCCTTGACTCCTACAGTTCGACCTCGTTGGTGGAACACGTCTTTTGCCAACAAACATTAGTGCAAAAATGTATATTATACATAAAAATCCACCTCAATCATACATTCATTAAGCAACATACAAAATACCCATGCTTGACTATTAAATATGGTCAAAAGAAAACATTAATTCATTTTGTGGTGGAAAAAATGTCAAAGATGAGCCTTTAGAATGTACAATAATGGGGCTCATCATCACCCCCTAGTTGAACTCTTGCACACCCTTATGCAACAAAAAATGGTCTTTCTGATCTCACTGTTGTTGTTGTTGTTGTTGTTCTGTACTCTACTGTTGTTCATTGTTCTTATGTTGTCTATCATTCTGTTGTTGCTGCTCAATGCCATGTTGTTGCTCAACAAACTGTAGCTATTCATTACCTTGCTATCTATCAACATTCTCCTATTGGTCATGTTGTTGTTTGTTGAATTCCTCTCTCATATCCCAAACTTTATACTTGGTGACAACTTGTTGATTATGATATCCTTTATCCTTCACAATGTTGGCCCATTCAACTTCTTCCTTTTCTGGTTTGAGGTCGGTCATAGGAGCTATATGGAGGAGTGTAGGGCTCATCCTTGGCCCAATCCAATTAGTTCTCATTCTCCTTAGAGTTTCTTTATACCATGGTGTTCTGAGGAGGGCAAGCTGCAATGTGTTTGGAGAGTGAGGCTCTCTGATTATCAAGCTATAAGGAAAGGAATGCCATCTCTCGTGGCAAGCCTATGCTGCTACTTCTCCCAATAATCTCAATTTGTCATCCATATGGGCTATTACTTCCCTTTGTTTGGATGTCCACCCTAGAGTTATATCCTTATCCAAAGTGAGGCTATAGTGATTGTTTATGACATCTTTAGGCCTGACAACCTCTTCTCTAATCTAAAGGGGTGTTTGATGTTCTTCTTCCTTGCACTTTTTGAATTCTTCTGCTCTTATTTTCTCATGCCTTAGCCAAGAACTAAAGTCCATCAATTACACATCCCTTCCATATGGATTCTGATTCGAGTTGTAGGAATGTGGTAAGAAAAGGTTATGTAGGTAGAACTCACAAAGTTGAGCTTTTTCTTCCACGTTACAACCCTAGTATGCATATGGAAAATCTATGGGTGTATCCAGGTTGAATTTCACAAACTTAGCAAGTGTATAATATGATTTTTGTTCCATTGTTCTTTTAGGAACAATGTGTATGTTCTGGTTGGTGGCCTCCATTCCAACATTTCTTCAGATACTTTGGCTATAGTTTTCACTGTTGCTTGCATGATCTCTACTTGTTCACTCTTCTCATGTAGATCTCTTTTTACTTCACTCAATTGTTGCTGAAGTTTTTGGTTCTCTACCTTCAACTTCTGATTGTAGTCCACTTTCTACATAGTCATAATTTGGAACTTTTCTTGCATGAGTTGGAGTTGTTGCTCCAAATCTTGAGCAACTTCTTCTTTTATCTTTCCTTTATTATCTTCTGCCACCCTTTTCCACTTGATGGAATCAACCTTGGCTTTCTCTAGCTCCAACATGGCTGCATAAAGAAGTTTTTCCATACAAGTCTTAGTTTTAGAGGTTCCTTCCATTGGTCTTTCCTCTTTCATCACAGTATTTTCTTGAGGCTCCTTCCCCTTTGTTTCTTTTTGCTATTTAGGGCTAGGAGAGTCCTTAACTTCCTCTACTTGGGGTGTGATAGTGACTGGGGATGATGGTATTGAGCTCCTCCTTTTATGACTTTTCTTGATCCTGTTGGACCTCCTCCTTCTAGGCTGCACCTACTTTGCAGTGGTGATTTTTAGAGGGCTCACTGTAGGGGTCCCTAACGTAGTTAAGACGTCAACCACCTCTTTATCTTCTGCATCTATCTTTTGCTTCTTTCCCCTCTTTTGTTGTTTTGCTTTCTTGGGCTTGGTAAGTCTCTTGGGTTCCTCTCCCTTATTTATTTCTTCCTCACTCATGGTTGCCTACACTTCTTCAAAAGCCTGTTTGTCCATGTTGATGAAATTTTCCCACATAACTCTATGTTTCAAGCTCTTAAGAGCATCATAGACTATCTACTTGATGAGGCCATGATGTGCTAAGAATTCTTGTTTCCCCCTTTGTACATTTAGACCCATCTCTTTGAGTGACCGAAGAAGAAAAGAGGAGATACTCAGATTTAAGTGTAGTTCTTGGTTAAGAAGATGCCTAAGCTGATGCAACAATTTGAAATGATAGGCATAGACTACACTCATCCTACCCTCACAAGTCATGTGTTTGATGATGTAATATGCTACCTCCTGCCATGGGTGAGGGAGGCTTTTGCTTTTTATGCCATTTTTATCCTCATCGGGTTTCTCATTATGGAGGAAGAATGCCTTCTTGGAATTAATGGCTCCCTGTCTTTCTTCTTTGTCCCAAGGAATGCCCAAATGTAAACTAGAAACTTTGCTGATGGAGGTTTCATTGATCTTGATGGTTAACCCCTTGATTGTAATCAGATATTCCTGATCTCGTATGCTTTGTAAATTATGGGAAAAATCCATGGACACCTCATTATCAAACCCCCTTAGTCTCTCAAAGTAACTCAACCACTCACATTTTTGAAAATTTTTCACTATCTTAGGGTTGTCATAAACCCTGGAAGGCTCTGTTGGTTCCGTTATCTTAAATCCTGCTCCCATAATTGTTTGTTAGGATGATGAGTGGAAAGGAAGGCTGACTAAAGGCTTCCTGTAGATTATTCAGACTAACTTGCATCTTAGAGGGGGTGATAACTGGGGCTGGTCTTTAGGTAAGTAGGTGGTCAAGAAATTTAGCAAAAGGTTGTTCTTGAAAAGATGAAGGCGAGATGATGGATTTTATTTGACAAATTTTCAGTCGATAAACCTTTCTATAGTCGTTCCTGTAGAATCAAATCCTGTAGAAACATACATGAATTGTGTAAATATTTTTTTTTACATGATGTAAATTCGAAGAAGGTTGAAGAATTTTTAGTGTCGAGAGGGTTCGACCACAGGTTCAACAATTTGCTGGACTAAGAGACCTTAATGCATGTGACATTGGTTCTATTTTAGAACAAAGTTTACATGACTGTAACTTGTGGGAGGAAAAAAAACCGAGTATGTCTTACTTGCTGTTTAACGACCATGAAACTTTTTAGAAGCAACCATGGGTCAAAACACAAAAAAATGGAATGATTGAGAACAAATCTTTTAGATCGAAGGGATAATTCTCTGTTTAGGGTTTCATGGTTACCTGCAGCTTGTTAGGAATTATTCTCTTGTAGCGTCCTTTGGCCGATTACTTTGCTTGCCCTCTTTTCCTGCGAGCTCAGATTCCTTATTCCACCCAACTAGAGCCACTCTTCCGCTTCAAAGTCAATGGTGCTCTGATTCTTCTAACTCCGAGTTATATCCTTAAATCGTGGACATGACTACTGTCTTGTCATAGCAGTACAATAACAGTTGACTTGTATTCGTGATTCCCTAATTCATGCCTTTTTTAACTCAAGGAAGTAAACCTCCACTTGAACCATTTGAGCTCTACATGTTAATTCAAATTTGGCACGTATTATGCCACCCCCACTGATAAGATGTAAACGTCCTCGTTTTCACCACCCTTTAGACTTTATGAATGCACGACCTTATAAAATAAGCATAGATATGCATGTATGAGGTTTAATTAAATGTATATAGGGTAGTTAGTTATGTTACCTTGTTTACCTTTTGCATGCACATTAATATGCTTGTTGCAGATGGCTGAAGGTGGTTTGTCTTCATGCTGGTGCTTGTAGATTCTTTAGATGTTTCCCTTGAGATTAGATCTGCAATGTTTTAGGATATTGTGACCTCAAATCATGCTACATGATACATAGCATCCTGTAGATATGTTTATGTCATGCAAAATATTTTATACAGGATACAGAGTATCATGTAGAAGTTGATTTCTATTATCCCAAGGATGTCCCGATGAGCAAGGATTGATGGAGAAGATGTTTGTTTCTCTGATATTGATCCTTGCATTGTTGTTATTGGTCTTGAGTAGGTTGCCTTGCCTATTGTTTAGAATTGTCCATGTAGATTAACCTATAGATTTCTGTAGAATAGGTTGTTTTCTTTGGAAAAAATGTAAAGTGAGATGTATTGGATATGGAAAGTGGTATGTATGGTATGGATGAAGAGTATGGATTATTATGACATGAAATAATATAAATATGGGAATAATGAAAAATGATATGTATGAATATGAAAATGCTTACTGTACTTGTTGAAGGTGATGTTGACTGTTGATTTTTCTCTATGCAGATGGTTGCAATAATGGAGTCCCTGGTACTAGCAAAAACAAAATATTAGTACAAAAATTCTTTTATTTTTTATTTATTTTTTTTCTTTTGGTATTTTCTCTTTTTTCTCAAGGTAGAAGTGCCATCTCTAGTTTTCACTACTGCCTTGCCTTATCAGGGTTGTAAGAAGTTGTCTGATGAGGTTTTTCATTTATTCTTCAGATCTGAGACTACCTCCAGTGGAGGTTTTCACTCTCAATTTTGTCTTAGATGCCTCTGGGAGGTTTTCATCCAATATTTTTTTTTATTTGTATTTTTCATTATGGGGATGGATTGAGAATATGAATGCTATCAATCACATCCAGATTCTGTTTCGTCACTGTTTTTGTGAATTCTTCTTTTGTCTGGGGCTTATTGTAGGTCTTTAGTCTAAATCCATTCACTAGTAGTGGTATTCTTTCTTCATCAATTGTTCTTATATGCACTAATCCATTATCATGACATCTTTCAATGATGTAAGGCCCTAGCCACCTTGTCATCAACTTTCCTTTGAAATCCTTAAACCTTGAGTCATATAACGAAGCCCAATCCCCTTCTTTGAACTTCTTGTACTTAATCTTCTTGTCATGCCAGTCCTTTCTTTGTTGTTGCATCACTTCAGTGTTGAAGAGGGCTTTCATCCTATACTCATCTAATGCATTTAATTGGCTCAATCTTTCCTTTTGTGCTGACGACAAATTCATGTTTAATTCAACTGTTATTCTCAATGTATGATATTCAAATTCAATAGGAAGCATGAATTTCTTACCATAAACCAATTCAGAAGGAGTAAGCCTTGTTGTAGTTTTCCATATGATGTTGTATGCCTAGATTGCGTTAGTTAGCTTCTTTGACCAATCTTTCCTGTTCCTACTCATTGTTTTAGTGAGGATGTTTTCTGGCTCTCTGTTTGTGACTTCAACTTTCCCATTTGCTTGAAGATAGTAGGGTGTTGACTTTCTGTGATAGATGTTATGTTCCCTCATGATGTCTTCAAGAAGCCTTGATGTAAATTGGTGGCCTTGATCCGTGACTATCTCCATTGGATAACCAAGCCTTGAAAATATGCATTCTTGGAGGAATGCTGCTACATTTGATTATGTGGCATCCTTCATGGCCTTTACTTCAACGCACTTTGTCATATAGTCTATGCATACCAAAATGTGCTTCTTATGTCCTGATGGAGGATCAATTGGGCCTATAAAGTCCATGCCCCACTTGTCAAATTGTTCTAATGATACTTGGGGATGTAAAGAGATTTCATTTCTCTTTGTTGGTTTCTCCATTCTTTGACATTCATCACAATGTGAAGTATATCGCTGAGAATCTCTATGTAGGGTTGGCGAATAATATCTAGCTTGTAAGATCTTATAAGTTGTCCTCTTGGTTGCATAATGAACTCCACATGGTTCATCATGGCAAGCATGCAATATATCATGCGCCTCATCTTCCCTTATGCATCTCCTCAAAATATGATCTGGACATAATTTGAATAAATACCCTGCAACCCAAGTGTAGGTTGAACTTTTCCGGACAATCTAGCATCTCTCCCTATAGGAGAAATGTTGAGAAAAATTTTCTGTTATAACGTAATTTGTCATATCAACAAACCAGGGGGTTTGTATTGATATGGAAAATAGGTGCTCATCTGAAAATTGGTCATCAATCGTGCCTTCTTCAGTAGGAATGGTCAATCTAGACAAGAAATCTGCAACTACATTATGTTTGTCGGGCTTATCAAGAATTGTTAGATCAAACTGTTGTAATAAAAGAAATCATCTAATCATCCTACCATTAATGTCAGGTTTATTCATCAAGTATCTAATGGTAGCATGATCTATATGTACAAAAACTTTATATCCTGTCACATAATGTCTGAATTTATTTAGACCATGAACCACAACTAAAAGTTCATTTTTCGTAACAGTATAATTCAGTTCTACACCAGCTAAATTCTTACTTATGAAGTAAATTGCATAAGGTTTATTGTCTTCATCTTGTCCTAAGACTGCTCCTACAGACTTGTCTGATGCATCAGTGTGAATGTGAAATAGAAGACTCCAGTTGGGGCCTTGTAAAACAGGGGCAATTGTGAGTTTTTCCTTGATTGTTTCAAAAGCTTGTTGACAATTCAGAGTC
>CBVK0102923900.1:0-14492 GCA_900067695.1 Picea abies
TTAAGCAACATACAAAATACCCATGACTGACTATTAAATATGGTCAAAAGAAAACATTGAGTCATTTGTGGTGGAAAAACATGTCAAAGATGAGCCTTTAGAATGTACAATAATGAGGCTCATCAAAGCGTTCTAAAACCATGATGCATTCAATTATTCGATCCTAAGGAATGAGCCTTTCGGCAACAATGCTCCATTTTGGTATATTTGGGATACAACTTAATTTGAATTGGAAATTGCATTGCGGGAAACAAAAACACACCACACTTGCAGAAAAGTAAACACACTTTAGTTAGCATGTATGATACTGATAGTTCAAGTAGTCCCTGGCTTCACAAGGTAATGCATAATTCTACCATTCTCTGTTTGAATATTTCTATTATCATTTATCATCATGCATAAATCTACACTTCTCATTTGATCACAACTTAACAAAAATGTAGAAAATAACATAATTAAGAGTTTAATCTACATGAATTAAAAATAACATGCAACCTAGGGAATAACCTACGGATCTATAGCCTATAATGGAATGGAATGATAGCAAAGTAAAAACATATGAGAATATAAAAAAGATTTATATACATGAAAGATAACTATTTACAGATCCACATGTCTTGTTCTCTAGAGTGGAACCCCTCTAGATAGCAGGGAGTTGGGATCTATTACAATGAAATTAGCAAACAAAAATCAACAATCACTCATTCAAGTGATAACAAACAAAGCATGTAGAGGTTTGGGTGCTCTTCCTTTTATTCATGAAACTGCAATTATTTTACATCATCTTCTGAACAATATTCCCACATCCAGATCGCCTCCTTTTGAGAAAAATAGTATACATATATATGAATGGGTCGAATCCCCATATAACATAACCAAATAACAAAAGAAACCGATTGTCTAAACATATAAAAAACTGAAAGCATATTCCCAGCTCGATCCAAGGGATGAGAGGGATTGATCCACGTTTATGTGGGTAGCGTGGGTAAGGAGAAACTCGTCCACAACAACAATGATACTTGTAGGCACATCCAAGATACCCAAATAACTAATGGGATGCTATATCCTCAGCTCGATATGTTCCAAATGAGACCCACAATCCATGGAAGTAGTCATCTAAGGAAGCAACAACTCCAACAATTCTTTGAAATAGTAAAACAAAGTAATGGTGCCCATGAACCATGATATTCCCCACATGGTTGAATTTTCTGTTCAAGATCCTTCAAAATCAATGTTATAATGCCTGAAGATTTTATTATTGGCCTAAGGAAAGAGCTTTCACTTCATACCATAATTCAGACACATATATTCAAAATGAAAGCAACTTTAATCAAACATCCTAATCTGTTTCATAGAAAAACAACCAAAACATAGTCTATTAATTCTAAAAGCCAATTCATCGTGAAATAGTTAAATGACTGACAAATGGGTGTACAAGTGAAGTGGAGATAAGGTAAAAGAGAGGTGAATTTGAGATTAAAATATACCATATAAAGGGCTTGACAAAGATAAATGAAACTAATTAAACATTCTCACAGTAGCATATAAATACTAAAGAACTTATAGTAAAACACATAACAAATTAAACCATAATTAAAAGTAGAGAACATAGATAAAACACTTCTCTTTGTAAGCAAATGTGCAACTAGCTGTAGAGGATGAACGTTCTAGCCATCCATAGACTTGTTCCAAATATCAATAGCAAGTCAACCTTGAGCTAGGGCTATGAATACATAAGAAATGATGTCTCATAAGGGTGTCTACTATTCACTTTCAACCCAAAATAACCCACAACAAGCTAATTTGCTACAACCATTCCAATACACCATCTATCTTTCCCCTCAACCTGCATAACCCAAGGAATGTGATCCCCTTCTCTGCCACATAGTCCCTTAGGCTATCCCACTTTCCTCTAGGGCTCTAACACATGTTGGATAGAAAATATCTCTTGTTGGGGACTCCAGGGATGCTTGTTGCAACAAGAAAATCTCACAACACCAAGCTCATTGTCTATTGCGCATAAATCTCACTATATAGGCCTAAAACCCTATTCCTTCATGCAATTTAAGATCCAACAAGATGCCCCAAAACCCAATATGGATGTTTTCAAGCTCCAACACTCAATACTCTCTTGTTGTTCCAAAAATGGCTTGTAAAAACTACCTACAATACCCATTCAAATTTCCTTTTACCCATGCATGTTGACTCTCACATTCCCCAATGTTTATTGTAATCAACCCCATACTCTCAATAAATATGTGAGGTTATTTTTCACACCAACCCTCTTACATGTATTCAATGATTAGAGTTTTGATACACTCAAAAGTGTAGGATTAAACCACACTCCAAGATCTAATTGTGAGTAGGAAATACTACACTAGTTAACTGCAAAAGAAAAAGAGGAGAGAGAAAAATAGAATCAATGTTCACACATAAGAGACTAAGAAACCAACTCAAATCACATTGTAATAATCCATGATCATGAGTACAATATATATAGAGGTGTAATTCACACTAGGTTGGGGTTCCCATGTGGAGTAAAAAGGAAACCACCCCCACTAGCAACAATTAACTAAAATCAAAAGTTGCTAATAATAAGGAAAGGTCAAAAATAAGGTGTGACTCAAGTGAGAACTCTATATGATGTAAACATGCATTCCACAATAGAACAACTCTCCTAGAATAAGACTATAGTCCAAAAATGGAACTAAAGTCCTAATTGAAAGAGAATTTCATAAATATGGAAAGTCACTAATAATAGGTAAATAAGTGAAATAGGCTAACTCCAAAAACAATATAGGTAATGCACACTTAGGTATTCTCACTCAAGTGCACTCTCTAGCCATGAAATATGAATTATCTCCTAAAATCAAGGAATGAAGGGCTCTTTCTCCTATAAAATAGGGATTTACCTAATGGTGGTTTATGAGCATGTGGTTTTGGAAACCCATGGTATTACATATAGGAAGCCACCGACTTAAAAAAGACCTACTATAAATATACATGCTATAAATAAAATTCCTTCTCAGAAAGTGGAAAAATGGAAAAATGAGTATGTCACCGAGTATGTAGTTGAGCATGTACCCCGACACAAAAGAAATAGAAGGTTCATACAGAATAATAATTTTAGGAAAGTGGCTCAGTTTGAATCAATGAGACTCATTTGAATAACAATATTATCTTATGTGTTTAATATATAGTAAAATGAGGTTTCCCCTTGAGATTCTTCTTATTCATTCACTCTTGCACTCGATTTAGGCATGGAATTACTAAATTGGGTATTTTTAATGGTTATTTGACTATTTGTTTCATAACAAGTGTTGACTCTACAAATACCATCTAGAATTATAAGTAGTTGACAATAATTAAGGAATACAATGGTTGCGAGAGGTAGGATATAGAGAATTAGTAATAAATCCCAAGTTTGGAGGAGCCAACTAAAACAAGACTGCATAAAATTGTAGAACAAAGGAACAATTGAATAATATGTTGTCTTTATTGCACTAGCAATAAGGCAATCACCTATATGAACCTTAGAATCCAAAGATGAAAGTATACATATTTAAAGCTTCATCCTTTTTGGGTGCCAGTTTTGATCCTTTTTACCCAACCCATCCACCTCTATTTTTTATTTTTTTTTTATCTAAAACCCCTCATTTTGTCTACTTTCACCTGAATAATGGCACAATCAACATAGATAAGATTAAAGTTGTTCATTTTATGAAACTCTTAGTTTTGGCTTGTAAATAGTATTAGAAATCATTTATTCATCACAACTACTTGAATTTCAGTTGTGACAAGAATTAACCCAGACGTCTCATCTATTACAAGAATCATAGGTTGACATGGTTATGATCCATCAAATTCCGATTTTCCACTTGGAGGTTTTTCATTTATGTCAAGAGATGGTAAAATAATTATGTGATCATCTTCAAGATGTTCACTACCTCATGGTCAATGTTTTGGTTCAAACCCATGCCAAATTAATAGACGTGGTTTTTTCCGGTCATTTGCGAGCATATAATGGTGAATTTGAAAATCCTGAACATGGGGTTTGTCCAAAACATGTCCATTTAGGTGACATACGAGAAGATTTCCTAGAAAAGGTATGTTGAGAGAGATATAAACATATTTCTAATACAATTTCTTCCATATTTCCTATAGCGATCGATTATCAAACCATATGCCAAGTGGTGCGCCCAACCAACAAGGAGAGCAAACCAAGCTAATTATGGATAGGAAAATGATATGTAATCGTATCATGAGTTATCTCCTTAACTCATATCTGCAAAAAATGAAATCATTTTTATCTTGTATGACTATTCATAGCTAACGGTTATGAAATTGGGGAAATTAATTTAATTTGCGCCATCACTCTTCCCAATATAAAAAATAAAGACAAAGGAGGAGAGGGGAATGGATTCGATTACTGAAGATCTAATGTAACTGTTGATTTACATTGACTATTGAATACAATGGAGTAGTGAGTTAATTTGATGTGTCAAGTTTCTTAAACGTTTTGAGTTTGTTTAACAACATATGCCAGGAGGGCTCCCTGGTATGTGTTGTATATTTCCTTTAATATTTTTATTTAGGATTGTTGTTTCCTATAGATGCATATCTTAATTTCCTATAGATTCGTATTGTTGTCACAATTTATTGTAGGCTAAGAATTTTTCTTTAAATAAATTTACATGAAACAATCACTCTGAGTATGGTGAATAGTAATTGTTCCAGATATAGATGTTAAATATACTGAACATAATTGAACAATCTTCATCTACTGTGGCATACAAATAGTTACCACAAAATGGACTTAGGGTTGGATCAAGTCTGTAATCTTTTCTATTTTGCACATTTATTTATTGGTTAGTTATTTTTAGTCAATCTTTTTAACTCACAACTAGAAAACAATCATTTTTAATCTCAGAAGCTTGGTTGACTAAACAGAGTGCGTTTTCAAGTACGAACACTTTGACAATGAAAGATTTACGTGTAATATGATTCCCTACCATTTAATAGTTATGTATGAGCTATCTGATTGAGAGAATTAACTTTTGTTTGTGAGTATATCGATTTAACTGTTTGGTTTTCAATAGAAGTATTTAGGTTATTTCAAAACCATTTATGCACATACTGTGCATGTGCCTCATAAGTTTACCTACCTAGATTGATAATAAATGTTGAGGAATAGAGACTACTAGATCAACCCAACATTTTGGCGCCATTGTTGGGGAGGCACTTAAGGAATTAGTTTTGGAAGTCACAAGTTTTATGTTGTTTTTTAGTTGTAAGTTTCTTGATTTTACTTTTTGCAAGTTTTCTTATTTTCTTTGGTCCTTAGTAGTTTTCTAGCATTTTTTTTTTTTGCCAACATTTACGACTTGAAGGAGGAGAAACGGTAAGATACATAGGGACCCTCATTTTAGGAATTTTGAAATGGTTCAATCCCGATGCATCCACTTTAATGGGTATATTCGAGTTCTCATCATGTTGGCACTGTAAGTGTGTTTTCTTTTATGCGAGTTTTTTTTTATTCATGTTAACTCATGTCAAAAGACAACTTGGTGACAATAGGGTCTTAGTAGCATGAGGGAAACCAAGTACATGATCAAATTTTTATTTAAGTTTGTGTGGTGTGGTGTGTTTTTTGTTGATTTCATTTATTTCTTTCAGATAGAGAAGTCTTGAAAAAATAGAAGAACTTGAAAATGATCAGGAATTTGTTGAGCAAGTGAGGATGTGTTGCTACAATTATTTTCTCAAATGCCTGTCAAAAGTTCAGAGTCATCACTAAGGGTGAATCTACACCTCATGAAGTAGTCCAAGAAAAAATGATCCATGAACATAACACATAAGAGGAGGACCTAGAAGTTTCTTCTAATCCTTGTCAACAAGAAGACAAAATCAATGAGTCATGGATAATCTTTGATGAGGAGCAGATACTAGAGCCGAAAATTGAAGAGTTGCTTAGATGCTTGTCATCGGATCCCTTGTGTACTCAAGAATACGATGACCAATTTTCTAAAGAACTTCATGACATGAAAACTACAAGAAATCAAGGAAAAAAGATTATATTGAAGTTTGGTTTCAATCGTCATTAGTTTGCAGCATCACTCCATATTTCAACAATTCTTGGCACCATCACTACAAAAAAGTTGGCCTCTCATATCTTGGTATTCATTAGGGTACACTTTTCAGGATTGGATGTGAGTTTAACAAAGATCTTGTTGTGTGAATGGATGCATTGGAAGTATTCCTACACTTGAAAGAGATTTTTCTTTTTCAAATAGAATAAGATAGTGTAGAAAAATAAATAAATAAAGCTTAGTTCAAGTTATTGGCGCAACTAAGCATGAAATCTACTTGAAAAAAAGTTACTGGGAGGTAGAATTCATCAATAAGTCAATAAGTCCAAATGATGGGAATGTTAGAGTCTATGCAAATTTCTTGTAATCTCTTCCATATTTTCAAGGTGTATTTTTATAAGCATGTTGCAGGAATAAGATTTAGAGCTCAGTTTTTTTCAAAACATTTTTGTCTCTGCAGAAATCAAGATTCAGAAAATCAACTTTTGCTTCGAAGCCTAAAAGTTTTCTCTTTTCCCCAGCCAAAGAACTCATTCCTCAAAACTTAAAGGCTCTAGGTTTGGCATAATTTAGAAGTCCAATTAATTACAATAATTCCTATAGCAAGATGTTATTTTCAGATTTCCTATAGGAGACTATTTTCAGGGACACTTTGCACATCATTTACAAACCAATGGGACCGAATTAGGAAATTTTGAAACACGAGTTTTGTGTAGAATACAACAATCTGAGTACGACATGGGTACAATTTTTACAAAAATAAAAATAAAGGATGTATGGGCATGTTTTCAAAGTATATTTTATGTTAATTTCCAAAATTCTTTCTTATAATCTGTCAATTACATGAATTTATAGGAAATTATAGGAATTCCCATTTTAGCATCAACCATGTCTTTCTTCAATAGTATGTGACAACTAAAAAAAATGTGTTCTCCAAGTATCGAATTTCCATCTTGTGGAAAACAAATAATAGTTTCAAGCGAGGAAGAACAACAACAATTTCTTCTAATCCTTTAACATTACAAAAATCTTAGGAGTAATTAAAGGAATTTTCGTGATCTTCATGAGATAAGTTTCCAGCCTTTCCAAAATTTATTTCAAATAAAAATTTAGAGGTCATCTTTAGTATCATTTTGTACAGTGTCAGGGAGAATGAATGTCCATATTACATGCATACCAGATCCTGCAAATATGTAGTTCAATGCAAGTTTCAACTATTGATGGTCTAGTTGGGTGTAAAAAAAATAAATACATCAAATTTTGTTGTTGTTATTTTATCTGAGTTCGCTTCAAATTTCTTCAAGCTAGCATGTTTCAAAATTCAAGAATTGTAGTATCTTTAATCCACATCAGCCTTGATCCTTCTTAGTATTTCAATATTCTTTTGGTTATGTTATAGCACAATCTATACTTTCCCAAAGACCAAGGTGATGAAGGAGCATCACCGATGTCATTCAATGAGGCGAGGTGGAAGATGACTCAACATCCAACACAGAGCACTTAACTGGTTTGGATTCCAAGGAGGGCGCGTCACTTTAATTTTTGAAAGCCTTGTAATTAAAGATCCCATGAGATCTTGAAGCTTGAGCCATTGTATGTTCTCCAAGGGATTGTATTCGTTTTTAATGTCTATAGGATTCTACAGATTTTGAGCGTTGACTCATATCTAGGTTTTAATATTTCATTTATTGTAATAAGTCTAGTAGTGGGATGCTTTAATTGTGATATGAAAGAACTAAGATGGTCTAGAGGGAAGGCTCGAGAAGCCCCCTCATGTATAAATTAATGTGATCTAGGCCCAAATGAGGTTTTTAGTTGTTGTTGTTGTGGTTGTTAGTAGTTTTAGTTATTGAGAAAAGAAGCTAAAAGATGCAAAGAGTTGTTGAACTCCTTGTAAATATTTGTTGAAGGAAAATAAAAGAAGAGAGAATTGCTGTTAGATTTATGAGCTTGCTTGTCTCTGAGTAATTGAGTAAATGTTGTGTTATTTGTCTTTTTGTTTTATGTGTGTGTATGGATATAAATGGCTTGTTGAATGAATCCTTAATGTTTATTTAAGTTTCAATTGTTTCTCTTTTAAAATCTTGGTGCAAGGAGTGCACAGTGCCCACGCAAAGAGTGCGGAGGCCGAACTGTTACAGGTTCAGAATCTCAGGAGAGATTGCGTAAGTTTACACAGAGCAAGAACAAGGAGTGTGCCTATACTCGTAGGAGTATAAAATATCAGATAGGAGACTTCTTTAAGTCCCAAGACCAAGAGGGAAGCACAAAGTGTGCGCAAAGGTCCGAGTCTTTTGAGAGAAAATCTCAAGAGGGAAGCACAAGGTGTGTGCCATAAGCTAAGTCCTTCAAGCAAAAAAGCTTAAGGAAGAGAAATATCTTTGTTCCAAGGTGGGCGAATGGGATCTGTTCGAGAGAAGTTGGAACCCTGCAAAACTGTTGGATCCAACTAAGAAGCGCGAACGATAACGTTGAAGTCCTTTGGACATCATTGCTACGACAGTTTTTGAGTGTTTGTTGTAAAGAATCCCCTAAAGTCCTAAAGTACGAAGTAAATATGGACCATTAGTCGTCGGGGACACATGTCCGCATATTAGCCATCATTCGAAAGTCCGACGATCCCAAGGATCGCGAGTGAAAAGTGTTCATGAGTGAAAAGGCCCAAATTTCCGAAGCCCAGAGTTGAACCAGGCTGTTCATTATTAGGGAAACGTGGACTGTGGATCCCTACCCTTCGCTACTTTAGAGTTAAGTGATTCGAGAGTCTAGTGGTGATTAGGAGCTAAAAGTCCCGAAGCGCAGAGTTCCAGAGTAGATCACAATCGTTGGATTTTGGGGAAGCGTGGACCATTGATCTGTGAGCCCTCCTGGAATTTTCCAATTCGACGCTCAAAAGATTTGGAAGTTGTTGCGGTTAGAATGCCCGAAGCCCAAAGTGCCGAAGCGCTAGTCCAAGAATTCGCTAGTTGGACGTTCGGAGGATTTGAGGTGTATTTTGGGAAAAACCTCTGAATCCGAAAGTTCCGGAGCACCAAAGCACCAAATTTTCCTCTTCTAGAATATTAAGCCCCAATTTTTTGCTTGAGATCACATGAAGACTTCACTGGAGTAAAAGGACCCTTGCGAACCTGAATTTCCATGCAACTAAAGAAGGAAAGGTCCGTGGATAAGATTCTAAGGGTTCTGTGGGGACCCGAGAGCCACTCCGGCTCTTGTGTAAATCGATCTTATACTGAGAGGTTGCGCGAGTCCCCGAAGTAGGGGAGGGGGTTTTCATCAAGTGGTATCATACCAGGAATAAGATTCATGAAGAAGAAGTAATTGAAAGCATGTCGCCAATGAGACGCAGGGACAAACATGTGGTCAACACAGCCATGAAAGAAGAAATGAGACAACTTCATGCGAGGTTGGACGCCATGGAAATAACCCAAAGAAGAGCACCAAAGACTGGTGATGTCAGCTAAGATGAAAGTGAGGNNAAGAAGAGCACCAAAGACTGGTGATGTCAGCTAAGATGAAAGTGAGGGTTTAGAAGTAGAAGAATAAGTTGTAGGAGAACAAGCAACAGAGAAGAGATTGTTGAGAGTTGTTGTCATGTTGGGAGCCATAGAAAAAATGGAAGTCCAATTGTATGAAGGTAATTTGAATGTGGAAGAACTGCTTGACTGGATACGTGATTTAGACAAGTACTTTGACTATGAGGATATTGATTATGAGAAGAAGGTAAATCATGAAGTGACCAAGTTGAAAGGACATGCAGATTTATGGTGGGATGAGTTGCAAGATGACAAAAGGAGGAAAGGTAAGACCAAGATTAAGAATTGGGATAGAATGGTAGATAATCTCAAGGATAAATTCAGACCCAAGGGTTATTAGTTGAATTTGTTCAGAAAATTGAAGAATCTGAGACATAAAGGTTTGTTAGTGAAGGAGTATACTGAAGATTTTTATAAGATGAATGTAAGAGCAGGACACAAGGAGATTGATGAAGAAAAAGTTTCTAGGTATGTAAATGTATTGAGAGATGAAATCTAGGACTGTAGAAGATGCTTATCAAGTATCCCTAAAGGCATAAGAAAAATTGGCAAGAAATCAGAGTCAGAGAGGTAGGGGAAATATTCCTAACAGAGGAAGAGGAATCACCAGAGAAAAGTTCCAGAAATTCAGAGGAGAAGCTATAGGATTTAACAGTCAGAAAGAGAGAGGAGGAATTTCTAGAGGAGGACACTCTAGAGGAAGAAATTCTTTTCCCAGAGGTAGAGGAAGAGGCAAAGGAGGAGAAGTGAAGTGTTATGCTTGTAAGAAAACATGGCAAATGTCTTGAGAATGTCCTGAAAGGAAGAACACATGTGTTAAAGAAGATTACATTTATGAGGTGCAATAGAGGAATGTGGAGACAGATATGAAGGAAAAAGAAACTGAAGAAGGAAGATCCCTCATGATGAGGAAATCTCTCATAAAGCCAAAAAAAGAGGTACGAGAACCAACCCAGAGGAATAGTCTGTTTAGAACTGCTTGCAAAACCAGAGATAGAGTGTGCAAGGTGATCGTAGATAGTGGAAGTACCGACAACTTGGTATCCACAAATATGGTGGAAAAGCTAAAGTTGGAGATGACAACACATCTGAATCTGTACAGGGTGTTGTAGTTGCAGAAAGCATATCAAGTCATGGTGAGTCAACAATGTAAAGTTGAGTTTAAAATTGGTAGTTATAAGGATGAAGTTTTATGTGATGTCATACCTATGGATGTTTTTCATGTTATGTTGAGGATGCCATGGCAATATGACAACAATTTCATACATGATGGGAGAAAGAATACTTATACCCTTGAGAAGAATGGGTTTCGACATATGTTGTTACCACTAGAAGATAAGTTAGTTGAAAATGAGGCCAATCCGAGTATACTTCCTATGAGTGGGAAGGAGCTCTTGAAAGAAGTTAAGAGAGATCAAGAGATGCATTTTTCTATCATAGGTAAGATGAGAGATATCCTTACAAATACTTCCATGAATGATTTACTTATTGAAATTAAGGAATTATAGAATGAGTTTTTTTACATTGTGGCAGATGAATTTCCTCATACTTTACCTCCCGTTAGAAGTATTAGTCCTCATATTGACCTTATCTTGGGTGAAATTTTTCCAAATAAAGCATCATATAGGTTGACCCCTCAAGAGAATGAATAGGTCAAGAAGCAGGTCCAAGAGATGTTGGACAAATGGTTGATCAGAAAAAGTCTAAGCCCATGTGTAGTACCGTCTGTGTTGAGTCCAAAGAAGGATGGTGGCTGGCGAATGTGCACAGATCCTAGAGCTATCAACAAAATAACCATCATGTATAGATTTCCTTTACCCAATTGGTAGTTATAAGGATGAAGTTTTATGTGATGTCATACCTATGGATGTTTTTCATGTTATGTTAGGGAGATTGTGGCAATATGAAAGGAATTCCATACATGATGGGAGGAATAATACTTATACCCTGGAGAAAAATGGGTGTAAGCATATGTTGTTTCCATTAGAGGATAAGGGATTTAAGGAGGAGGCTAGTTCGAGCATACTTCTCATGAGTGGGAAGGAATTCTTGAAGGAAGAAGAATATATCTAGTTTTTTAGTCTGAGGATAGGAGAGATCAATATATCTCTTGGAATGAGTTTTACTGGTGCTCATACTTGTGAGGAAGTAATGCAGGAGGCATCTAGGGAAGTGGCCAAGGAGACAAAGGTTTTTAAAACCAACAATTTGTGTGCGATGGTAGATGCAACAGAAGGATGGTCATTAGAGTCTGTTAAAGAAAAGGAGAGTGGACAGAAGCCAAGTTCTATTCAAAAGGAAAAGAAAGAAGAAGAGGCCCACACAATTGTGAGCCAAAGACATATCCAAGAGGATCATTCAGGTTCTATACTCACTTAGTGGGAGAATGAGTTGGAGATGTTCGAGGATTGGTTAAACCATCCAAAGATAGAGGAAGACTATCAGAGGGATGCTATCATGAAGAATAACAAAGGATACCTTTAGGAAGGTGAAGGTCTCGATGAAATAAAGAAGGAGAAGCAACCAATGGGTAACAACAACTTACAACAAAATAATTGTTAGGAGAGCAAGAAAGAGTTGTAGCAAAATAGATAGCCAGAGGATAGGATGGACAAGGAAAATATGGAGTTGAGAGGGTTGGTAAAAAGGTCATCCAATGAGATAAGAGAATATTGCAGAGGTAAGCTCAATAAATATCTGCAACATATGATTTGGAGACCAGGAGAAAATACTGCAACCGCAGGAGAATGACAACAAGAACATCAAAAAAAAGGAAGAGAAGCAAATGGATAGTTCCGAGTCAAAGTTTGGGACCCTGGAGGATATCAACAACAACAACAGAACCATGAGCAAGAACTCATGATATTTTTCAGCAGAGGAGTATGATGCAAGAGCATCACTGACATCATTCAATGAGGTGAGGTGGAAGATGAATCGACATCCATCCCATAACACTTAACTGGTTTGGATTCCAAGGAGGGAACGTCACTTTAATTTTTGAAATCCTTGTAATTAAATATCCCATGAGATCTTGAAGCTTGAGCCATTGTATATGCTCCAAGGGATTTTATTCTCTTTTAATGTCTGTATTATTGTACATATTTTGAGCACCGACTCATATCTGGGTTTTAATAATTCATTTATTGTAATAAGCCTAGTAGTGGGATTCTTTGATTGTGATATGAAAGCACTAATATGGTCTAGAGGGAAGGCTCGAGAATCCCCCTCATGTATAAATCAATGTAATCTAGGCCCAAATGAGGTTGTTAGTTGTTGTAGTTGTTAGTAGTTGTAGTTATTGAGAAAATAAGTTGAAAGCTGTAGAGAGCTGTTGAACTCCTTGTAAATATTTGTTGAAGGAATATAGAAGAAGAGAGAATTGTTGTCAGATTTATGAGCTTGCTTATCTCTGAGTAATTGAGTAAATGTTGTGTTATTTATCTTTGTGTTTTATGTGTGTGTATGCATCTAAATGTATTGTTGAATGAATCCTTAATGTTTATTTAAGTTTCAATTATTTCTCTTCTGAAATCTCGGTGCAAGGAGTGCACCGTTCCCACACAAGGAGTGCGTAGGCCAAACTGTTACAGGTTTAGAAGCTCATAAGAGATTGTGCAAGTTTACATAGAGAAAGCACAAGGAGTGCACCTATACTCACAAGAGTATAAAATATCAGAGAGGATAATTATTTAAGTCCCAAGACCAAGAGGGAAGCGCAAAGTGTGCGTAAAGGTCCGAGTATTTTGAGAAAAATCTCAGGAGGGAAGCACAAGGTGTGTGCCAGAAGCTAAGTCCTTCAAGTGTAAAAGATTAAGGAAGAGAAATCTATTTGTTCCAAGGTGGATGGATGAGATATATTCGAGAGAATTTAGAACCCCGCACAACCATTAGATCCAGGTAAGAAGCACATACAATAACCCTGAACTCCTTCGAACTTTGCTACTCTGACATTTTTTGAGCGTTTTTTGTAAAGAATCCCCAAAGTCCCAAATCTGAAGTAAATATGGATCGTTAGTCGTCGGGGACACGTGTCCGCATATTAGCGAGCATTTAAGGGTCCGACGATCCGAAGGATCACAGGTGAAAAGTGTTCAGGTGTGAAAAGGCCCGAAGTTTCGAATCCTGAAGTTAATCTAGGCCATTCATTATCGAGGACACATGGACCGTGGATCCCTACCCTTATCCACTTTGGAGTTCGACGATTCGATAGTCTAGTGGTGATTAGGAGCTAAAAGTTCCGAAGCCCGAAGTTCTGGAGTAGATCACGGTCGTTGGATGTTGGGGAAGTGTGGACTGTTGATCCATGAGCCCTCTAGTAATTCGCTTATTCGACGTTCAAAATATTTGGAAGTTGTTGCAGTTAGAACACTCGAAGTGCCGAAGCGCCAGTCCCAGAATTTGCCAATTCAGAACACTCGAAGTGCCGAAGCGCCAGTCCCAGAATTTGCCAATTCGATGTTTAGAGGATTTGAGGTGTATTGTGGGAAAACCTGCGAAGCCCGAAGCTCTGGAGTACCGAAGTTTCCTCTTCCATAATCTTAAGCCCCAGGTTTTGGCCCAAGGTGATGTGAAGAGTCTTTTGGATTAAAAGGACCCTTGCAAACCTGAAATTTCATGCAGCTAAAGGAGGAAAGTCCAATGGATAGGATTCTAAGGGTTCTATGGGGACACAAGAGCTACTTCGACTCCTTTGTAAATCGATCCTAGACCGGGAGGTCACGTGAGCCTCCGAAGGAGGGGAGGGGATTTGCATCACAAAGAAGGTGAGGGAGATTGGTGTAACAAACAAGATGTCCTACCACTGTCACCTTAGTAGGTGTTGGCAGCCAATTCACTTTTTCTATTATCCTATAAGATGCCTACACCT
>CBVK0102923930.1:0-12178 GCA_900067695.1 Picea abies
TATTTTCTAGGGTGCACAAACTATCTTAGGATTTAGAGCCTTGGAATAGGATTTTGTGAGTAAACTTCTCCAAGGCTCTTAAATCAACATATGTGTCTGACGAAGGGAGTGGTGAAATCCATTCTATAAATGGTGACATCAAGAGGCTCCGCTTACACTGGAGTTAAGCACAAGGTCGCGTGAGGTTGGTTGAGGGGATATCCCCCCAATACCTTCTTAGCATAAAATATATTTCTGGGGATCTATTCGTATATGGGGATCTTGCCAGTACCTTTACCTCTATGAGAGGAAATTTGTTCAAGGTTTCGGGCTTTGTTACCCTGCCCATACAGTGGACTTGACTTACGACTATTCAAATGCACATCGATTATATCATTGTTTCTTAGTTTCTTGACATAGGTACCACATAGGTTACTTGCAGGGGTTATTCTTCATGTACCATGGGTCAGATAAGGGTCGGACAACACACAACCTTTCTGGAGGATTACCTCTCCTGGGGGATCTGACCGACTGGTTGTTAAGACCATGAGGACCCTTATAACTGATTATGATACCTCTAACCTTTAACAGGGAGTCTCAGGCTCCTCTTGGGTGAGGCATACCTACTTTAGGGAGGGAGGCCCCTTTCAAGCACTTTATCTTGTTTGTGTGCATATTGGCCTTTTGTTTATTTTATTTTGGTGTGCTCTTCGATTATTAATTGAACTTAAGATTTTATATTGCGTCGTGATTTTTGATTATCATGGATAGTGGAGTCCCTTTAGCTCCCTCATTTAATGCTACCTCCTCCATGACATTTTCTCATTTCATGGGGATGAATCCATCCGTGTTTCATAATGGTATGAAAATTTATGACACTCAGTCAATTCCTTGGGTCTATAATCATTTTCCTCTTGATATTCCAAACATGCCTTCACCCTTTGCATCCTCTCCCTCGCCTACTTATATGAATCCTGGGTTTGGATCTAGGGGCACAATGGCTCTGTTTTCTATGTCTTCATTTGATAGGAGTCATATCTCTCAACCGAATCTCACTGTGGGAGGTTGGAATCTCCCTTCTTATACATCCAATCCTCGATTAATCTTTCCAGGAGATAGTGCTCAAATGGGTGGTTATTCTACTTATTACACCCCATTAGTGTATCCTTCATCCACCATGCTATTTCCTACAAACACTCTTCCCATGGTAGGCCTCCATTTGTCCTCTGGTATTTCATATGAAGCGAATCAGTTTTATGGTAAGAAATACTCCCTTCACGGAACCCCTTCATATGGGGGAAATATATATCCTCACCTAAATAACCCATGTCACTCCTTTTTCTCTTCGCATACATATGATTCAATGATGATGCTCGTACAAACCTTTATGGATCAATTAGGCGAAGGATACTACCTTTCCAGGAAGGGACAGGGTGTAGACCAGAATCCTTCATGCCCTCAATTTCTCAAAACTAGTCTTTCCCAAAACCTTGGTCTCAAATGCCACAAATAATAATTGTCACCAATCTAGTCACTAAAAGTCATACTGGAATTCCATCACCAACCTTTGCTAGTCATGTTGGGGACTGGTCCACAACCTATGCAAGCCATGTTGAAAACCAACAACTAGTTGCTACAAGTCATGTTGGGGGCACAAATATAGTCTCCATGAGTCATACTGACATCACATCTCCAACTCTAGTCAGTCATGCTGTAAAATCATTGCCAACCTCTGTACATCATGTGGGGGATGAACCACCAGCCTCTGCTAGTCACGCTGAGAGCATGTCAGCATCCATTGTGAGTGACATTGGGGGAATTCATACGATTGAGAAGCCTAGATGTGTAAGACATAAACCCAAGTTCCTTTTTGGCTTTGCAAAGGAGATCACCTTACTCATTTGTGCCCTGCTACCATTGTGGTACAAGAAGTGTGGTCCTTGCCTAGGGGCCCTTCAGGTTATGAGTCGTATTTTTGTTTTCCAACACTTTTTTTCTCCTTTAATTTACATGACATTCATGCCGATGCAATATTCACCCGACACCACTCCCATTTTAAGGAGTGGAATATCTTTCAACCATGTCATTAACATTTCTAGTCCTGCACCTTTTGAACAAGGGCGAGTTTTACTCTTTCCAAGTACTCTCCCTCCAAACCTTCAAGAGGTTCCCTTTGACTAGGATGGTATTGTGTGGTATCAAATTCCTTCTCCTATGCCTTTTCAAATAAGAGGTGTTCTCCAATATATCGTTGAGAAGGTAACCTCTTCTAGCTATTTATCCTCCTCAACTTGGAAATATTTGGGTTTTCCCAAGCTTGTGTCAACTATTCATAAGTTGTTGAACTTTTACAGAATCCTGCATAGGAGCCTTGTCCCCCCTCCCCCCCCCATGAAATGCCACCTAGAAACCCCTCAACGAGTCTGATTTAGTCTCTTTTCTGACTCTCCCAAAAAGTGAAAATATTGTCGAGTGAACTTGTCTCTTTCACACTCATAAATTGTATTTGAAAGGACGTCTATTTGGTGCAAGTTTATCCCTTTTTCAAACCAAGTAGACTAATATTATGGAAAAAGGACATTTTTTGGCGTTAAGTTGTAATTGCATCTCATTCTCTTGCTTGCAGTATTGATCCTATTGCTCATTCTCTCTTTTGCGTTATAATCCTTTCACCTCAGCAGTTTGCATCATTAGCCAAGCAGAGCCTTGATTATATCCTTTTCATATTGAAACCCTATACCCAAGAGGAAACATTCTCCCGAGTGTCCATCTCCTGCATGCACCTCCTTGCATTGAGCATAGGTATGTTCCACTGCTAGAAATAGATTGCTTACTTGAGACACTTTTTTCCTCCTCTGTATCATAAAATTCATTTGAATACGAAAAAACAAAAAAATACGGGTAGGAAAATAATATTATCTTATATTGGCAGCAGTAGTGTTGCCTTTGAATAGAGCAAAATTTTTTTGAGTCCACATGTCATCAATTTTGGGTTTAGCATGACCTTAGGAAGATGAGCTCCTTACAGAGAGTTTACTCCCCTGACTGGTTACTCTTCCAGTCCCTATGGAGAGTTTGATTGTTGCCTCCTGCATCTCAAAGTTTCATCATTAATCCTATGTTGTCAGAGTCTTCCATATGTCTCATGATCTTGTTTGAAGGATGTATATGAAACTGTGTCGGTCATTCCTCATAACTCTTGAATTTCCATGTCAGACATACCCTTAGTATGTCTCATAATTACATGAAGTTGTAGTCCTATTGTGCACCCTAGTCCTACTTTCATCATTGGTAGGTAACCTTGAACCCAAAAGTCGACATTTCATCATTAGTCGTTGACTGGGTGGTTTCCCTTGTGGTCGACAAAAAGAAATATATTCACACATTGGGATTCATGCAGTGTCTTGGATGCCATTATCCTTATTGGTGGTTTCGTTTCCTTTGTCAAAATTTTTACTTATTGGTTTTTATTCAGAGGGTTTTTTTTGTGTACCACTTGCATCTAGAACACACGAAAGACACACAGGGTTGTTTGTTCATGAACATGTTCTTCGTCCGATTTCCTCCAAATCATCAAGATCCTTCTTTGTACCTCATGATGAATGATGAGATATGCTTCAATTCTCTCCTTTCAGTGAGTCTCCTTCCATCGAATTCAGCTCATCTATTCTAGAGATGAGACCTAGAGTCCTATGAGTACCTAGAGGCTTGCATTCATTGGTGGTAAGTTCTCCTGCCATCGACAGTTGGGAATACCTCAATGTCTCATGATCGATGGATTATTCATGTGTTCGACCCTAACACCTTTATTCACACTTGTAAGAATGCACTCGGTGCCTTGATACCCACTTTCATTATCGATAGGTTGTCTCGTGTTTGTTAACGGTAAACCTTAATGACTGGTAATCAAACGAAGTCTCATTTTCTTCGACCTCAACTCCTTTATTCACACAATGTAGACTTGCACCTTTGGCGGATCGTGTAGAAGACTTGAATACATCAGTTCATAGTAACAACTTTCCTAAGTTGTTTCTATCTTTCATTGGACCAGTACCTATGTGACTTCAGTGATCATGGGAGATCGGATTGTACTCCATTGTATACAGATATCTTCAGATTGATTTTGAGGTTGGTTTTAATGGGCCTTGTTCGTGACTATGATATCCTTTTTCATATAGCCGCCTTTTTATTACTTATTCATGGCCATGAACAACTGTTTGGTATATTTTCACATGGATTTGCAGTGTAATTCAAATTGGCAGTCATGTGTGCAAAGTCAATACATATTGTAATATTCTCATGAGCAACTATTTATTCTAGATGAGTCTCCATTACTCCACTTCTGGGCATTATAATGTATTTCGGCCATCGTAGATATTCCTCTGACCTCACACATTAGGGGTCATCTGTTATAGAAAGATTTGCCTCACCTTATGCAAAATTGCTTAGAAGGCCTTTTTCCATTTCCCTATGCAGACTTCAAGTCCCTTTTTGCAAATCCCATAGCTAAAAACAATATTTTTCTACATATATGTGCCCTAACTATTATACAACATGCATGTACACAAGATGCACCATTACATCCCACGTACATCGGGTTTTGTGCCCAAAATTAAAAAATAGTGACGGGTTTCCATGTCACGTCATAGGATCCATGATCCTTGACCTTCCATATATTGGAAATGTTCTGACTCGGCCCTTCAGTTCCATTTGAAGGCTATAAACGAGCCATATCTTAGGTATGGAAAAGAGGATTAGAATTCAACTTTGAGAGAAAAGTTACTCTAGAGAAATTATTCACTTCATATTGAGTTTGCATCCCTTTGTCCTTTTAAGTCTAAACTCATTGTTCAACCCCCAAGCTCTTCCCTACCTAATTGAGAACCTCATTATTTCTCTTATATGAGCTTGCCTTTGGTGGAAGATTGAAGTGGTGGAGGCCCAACTGGAAGGGACTTAGTTTCTCTGTTCTATACTGTGTCGACACGAAAGTTTGTAATTCATTCACTTATGTTGATTACATTTTAATAGAAATAGTCTTTTCTCGTCCAATTAATGTCTTGAAAATATTTGAATTTTTATTCCATGGGCATATTTGTTATGAATATGGATGGATTATGCTATTGAATGTGCTAACTTTATATATTATCATTGTATGCTTACGTTTCTTGGTTGTTGAGGAAACATTGCAGGTGTATTGCTTTGGGTCAAGTACTCAATGGTGGACTTCATTGAACATATAGATGAGGTAGGATCTTTATCTTGTCTGGTTAGAATATTTGTTTGTATAGCATACCTAGGATTAGAGTTGATTTCTACAGTCATTTCCGTTTGTTTTGGTTTACCCCATGCCATAGAGATATTTTCCTCGTAACACATCCTTAAGAAGAAATTTGAACGGAGAGACTTAGGATTTTTGCACTATTTCCTCATCCTCCAAGTTTTGGAAACCAAGGAAGAAATTTTTCTTTCCTATTCTAATTATTCTTGTGACCTTCTTCGTCACTTTCACATGGAATATTGTAAACCATCCCCTTATCCCTTCCAATCTAGAGTCAAGATTGCTACCACCTCTACTTCTCCTGAAGTTGATGCCACTTTGTATCATCAGTTAGTTGGTAGCCTCTTATACTTGACTCATACATGTATTTATATTTCCTTTGATGTTGGTCTTGTTTCCCGAAATACACAAACACACCATGAAATGCATTGGAAAGTAGCTAAAATTATACTTTGGTATGTTTGGGGTACAATTCAGTTTGAGATACATTACAGTTTAGGGGGGACTCCTTTATTAGTTGGTTTCACTGATTCAGATTGGTCTGGTGACCCTAATGATCAGAAGTCTACTACAGGTTATATTTTTATCCTTAGTTCAAGACCTGTCACTTGGGCCTGTAAGAAACAACATGTTATTTCTCTTTTTTTAGTAGAATCAGAGTACCGAGTAGTGGTTAATGCAAGTCAAGAAGCCTTGTGGGTTCGACAAATCCTTTCAGAATTTGGATTCCAACAATATCGTCTAACCAGACTTTGAAATGCAAATCAGAGTTCCATCAAGCTCGCCAAAGATCCAGTTCATCATCAACGTAGAAAACTCATCGACTTACACATGCACTTCATCAGAAAGCTCATTCATGATCGAGTTATTGAAGTGATATTCTACCCTACAGAAGATCAAGTTGCAAAATTTTTCAAAAAGTCTCTTATAGAAGGGATTTTTTCCAAACTGTGATCTATGTTAGGAGTTCAAGAAGTTTTTATTAAGGGGGGATCATCTCTAATTCCTCCTTCCTTCTCCTATTGTGTCATCTTTGTAAATCCTTCAATCCTATCCCAAGTTGTTTTTAATGGGGGATATTAGGATATTTAGACACTTAGGAGTTAGTTAAGATCAACTTGGTATAATGTGTCGTTAGGTAAAAGTCTGGGAGTTAGTTAAGATCAACTTGGTATAATGTGTCGTTAGGTAAAAGTCTGTTTATTAGTTTATTTCTTCAATATGAATTAGTATGCATTTGTAGTTAGGTAATTCGACGATCACAATATGTTCCTAACATAGAGTGATCCAACAGATCATATTCTCCTCAATATTAATGACTACATTGATATGTGGCTTAGCACTTGATTGATCCATGATTGATCCAAGTGGATATCGGTGGCCACCCACCTATTCTACTGGCCCAAAATATAGTTTTCCACCTTGGAATTTTTTTATAGTTTTTCGGCTCCCAAACTTATGGGGTCGTTTTGAGGCCCTAAACGATGTTTTTTTGACATTTGGGGGCCCATCCAATAGCCAAAGTTTATTTATTCTACACAATAGGAATGTGTTCTTCTCAATTAGACCTTTCCAATGAGATATCATGTGCCCTAAACACAGATCATACAAAAAAATTATGCCCTCGGGAAGTTGACGTATCAACAACCCCCATCGGGGCCCGTAAACCTTTTGGCGTTTCATCTTCCAAGGTTAGGGTTTTGGATTTTATTTAAGTTAAAAAGATATTTGGATCCTCATTTTAAGTATTATCTTATTATGAATGAACATATATGTCACATATATTCTTAGAGATAAGTTGCCACCATTCTAGCGAGTTCATTCACTCTGTATTTTTACAGTTTATGTACATTTCTCTCATTAATAGAAATGATGTATTATTGTATCTCTTTGTTTCTTGTAATATTTATGTGTATTTCATTGTTATATCCCCACCTTCATTTCATTCTCAAAATAATATGGATCAATGGTATAAGAGCATGTTGATCCTTGTTTTTTTCTTAGTGCATGTCCCCGATGAGGTCAAGGTATAGAGAGTTAGGTCTCAAGATAGTTTCTCTTGAGGAAAACCACTCTTGCTAGCCATACCAACCTCCCATGGAGGAAGAAAAGAGAGACAAGGGAACAGAATATTCTATTCATTTGTTTCTTTAGGAATCCCTCATGCGACAACGGGTGAAATGATGGAGAAATTTTCCCAAATCCTTCGATGATTTTCGACAATGGTAGATGTGTCTTCATCAAGAAACCACTTTTGAATCACCAACCCTTTCAATGTACAAATTATTTTTTATATTCCCATGTTTGAAGGTTAGATAGATGTGGATGCTTTGGAAAAATGGTTAAATCTTCTAGAAGTTTATTTCTATGTCCACAATTTTTCCAATAGAGAAAATACCACTTTTGTGCTCCTTAAGACTATCCCCCATGTCAAATATTGGTTGGAAACTTACTATGAGAAAAACTCCACAAGGAGTCTGGAATGTTATTTTTTTTAACAGATACTGGGCAAAAATATATTAAAAAACTGTGAAGAAATGCAGGAAGAGTACATAGTCTGTGTTACAAAAGTTGCAAAATTCAAAATCTACTCCCCTGAATTCTCCAAGAAGGAAATGAAGAGCAGGGATAGTGCTTACTAAAACACTAAATCCTATTTGAGTTGCTATGGTGAAAACCATGCAAAAAGATCCTAGTAATAGTCATTCACTTTTGTTGATTACATTTTAATAGAAATACTCTTTTCTCGTCCAATTAATATCTTACAAACATTTGAATTTTTATTCCATGGGAATATTTGTTATGAATGTTGATGGATTATTTTATTGAATGTGATAGCATTATATATTATCACCATATGCTTTCATTTATTGGTTTTTAAGGACAAGTTGCAGGTCTATTTCTTTCAGTCAAGCGCTCAATGGTTGACTTCATCGAATGTCTTGACGAGGTAGGCTCTTTATCTTGTTTTGTTAGCATATTTGTTTATATATCATACCTGAGATTAGATTTGATTTCTGTAGTCATTTCTATTTGTTGTGGTTTAACTCGATCCAGAGAGATATTTTCCTCGTAACAAGAGGAGCATGACGCAACGAGCTTGAGTAGATCAACACAAGCCATAGGTGAGTGTTGGGGGCCTATTGTAGAGGCATTTTGGATACAGTTTTGAGGAAATTCCCAAGTATGGAGGAGGTGCACAAAAAAATAAGAAAGAAGGGAAGGCAAAAGCGAAGGGTGTCATACGAACACATTCAATATTGAAGTGCACAATAAAAGTATACTTAGCAGTAGAATAAAGCAAGAGAATAAAGTAGGAGAATAAAGAAGGAGAATAAAATAGGAGAATAAAGCAAGAGAAGAAAGAAGGAGAAAAGGAAGGAAAATCGTTTGGCATGCAAAAGCTTAGAGACATGAAAAATCAAGAAGACCAGCAGTAATGAAGGAAAAAGTAGCATGCAGGCACAATAGAAGGAAAAAGTATGGCCGGGAAATGAGTCAACATAAGTTGTAATGAGTCTAAATGTGTTGTAATGGGGTTTTGGGGTTAAGAAAGTAGGGTTTTGATCCCTAGGATCCATGTGTAAATATGTAATGGGTTGAGTAGAGTAGGTTGTTGTTGTTGATGATGATGGGTGACATTAAGCGAGGAGAGTGAGAGAGTAGATTGAGAAGTCGAATATATCTATTTTAAGAGCAGTGCACGAGACTGAGATTATTATATAAAGAATAATAAAGGAGCCAACCATTATGGATGTAGCCCAAAGTTGGGTGAACCACGTTAATTATTATGTCTTCTTTCCTTTTTATGTGATTGATCATGAAGGTTCTCTTTATGCATGTTAGAATAGATCTGTTTCTTATATGATCACTTCACAGTAGCTATGAATGTTAGAGTGAATATTTTTTGTTGCAATCTGTAGTATAATGGTGTTAAATATTTGAATTCACCAATTAATCAAGGAATAACACACATGATAATGCACACAGAGTAGATACGTAAGAATGAACAAGATGATCATCTCCCATTCCCTCACTACTGCATAAACTTGGTTCATGTAGCGCCAATAGATTCCTCAGTTGAGACTTCACTTGCATGCAGGTGAATCCAAAAGGGTCGGTGTCTGAAGGGATTTGTTGGTTAGATAACTTCAACCAAGGGTCTTACAACTGCGAACCAAAAATTGTCAATCTGGAAATCCCATCAGCACCTATTGATACTGGTCACCAAATCCATCCTCATATGGAGTGTGATTAGCCTACTCCATCCATATGGGTTGTTGACTCTCTCAGATGACATGATTTTCTTGAAATTGAGTTTCTTTCATAAGAGGTCACCTTGGAAGTCATGGATTCCACAGGAAATCCTAGAGAATATGAACATCATCTATAATCCATCCTCCCTGATTTGGAACTGATGAAAGTTAGCATGATGAGTATTGACCCTTTTCTGCTTCAGATATATTTTTCAGAAATTACCACTGAGATCGTTTCCCTCCCTTCCTCCAAATATTTATGTTTTGTACCTCCTTTTGTCTTTATGGATCCCATTAAGGAGTCATCCTAGCTCATGAAACTACTCATGATGACTATCTTCGGCCTCAGAGATTCATTCCTATGTGGCATGGACTCGGCATGGTAAACCCTATGATATCAAAAATGGCTCATGAGTTCACTGATTATAAAAATGATCCTAGGCTTGACCCTCACAGTGGGCTCTACTTTGTGTAAACCATCAATATTCCTAGTGCCTTGTACATAGGTGTGTGGTGTGAGTACTTTTGTTTTCCATATATCATATCCAAAAAATCCAATTTTTTTTTCCTTTTTGAGATTTCACTATGTGTTATGACCCCCAGAATCTAGTTTACATGTGTTGACATGGTTACTATGACTTTTTTTTATGAAGATGGTGGAATCCACTACACTTTAGGTATATACTCCTAAACTGGCATATATGGATAGTTTTTCCCTGCATTTTCCAATTTTCATTATTAACCGTCCATACTCCCAACGTTATGCCTTAAGTTCGAACACAATTGGTTGCAACCATAGCCACTCCTTTTCCATTTTGTAACCAGTTTGCTAGTGCCTACCCTTCATGGGAGCCATATCTAGCATTTGAATTTTCATTTAGTTCCCATGATTTTTTTTCCCATAGGACCAAGAGCCCTCCTTTAGCCCTTCCATGACTTGAAGATTGAGCCTCATTATCCTTGAATTTTCATTTAGTTCCCATGATTTTTTTTCCCATAGGACCAAGAGCCCTCCTTTAGCCCTTCCATGACTTGAAGATTGAGCCTCATTATCCTATCTTCTTATTTATTCCTTCCACATCTTGTGGGGATTCTCGAAAATTGTTTATGTTTCTTAATGGTCTCCTATGCATTTTCTTCTCATGTCATGCCTCCCACCGCTACATTGTTGTTGGCCCATATCTCACTTACCGCTATGCAGTAACCTTGACCATTCGCCTCTTGCATTATTTGGCCTTGGTTTTACACTCACCTACCTAGGGAAAGAACAATTGCTAAGAGTGGATCTAAATTTCCAGTACCATTTTCATTCCTCATTTCTTATTTTGGTTCCATGCGCTTGGAACATAGGAGCATGTTGTTAAGCCACTCATTCTCTCCTGCCAAGTATAATTTTATCTCTTTTTCAGACTCATAAAAGGACACGAAAAATATATCGAGCTTACTTGTGTCAATATTTCAAGCTCGTTAAACCATGAAGGAGATAAAACTCACTTGCATCATTTTTTTATTCTCGTTAAGACATGAAGGAGACTGATCTTACTTGTGTCATTATTTCATGATCATTAAACCATGAAGGAGATTGAGCATACTTGTGTTCCTCTTTCACAATCATTAAACCATGAAGGAGGAAAAAATACAAAAAGAAGAAGAAAAGAGTGGGGCATTTTTCACCATTTGTCTATTCTCAAAATGAAAGTGTTAGTCGATTCACCCTTGAACATGGAACCTATTTGAGTCCCCATCATATAGTTGGGTTTTATCTTTCCTAGGAGTCATCTGAGTAGTATGATTTAGAGATACTCCTTTGATTAGTTACTCTTCTAGTCATCATGGATATTGCTTCAATGCCTCTTGCTTTGTTGCAGTATATTCGCCCAACTCTTGTGTCTTGCTACAAATTCACCATTGTTTCATGTTATACATTCAAGGGAATATTTAGCCTGAGCTGACCATCTATTGTGTTGTTTACTTTCTGAGTTGGACATCCTTGTGTCATTTTTAATTAGTGATACTCTCTCTTCACATCATCTCTCAGTTTATGTTTCATGTCAATTGATGGGGGATACATTAAGTTCCTCATTCAAAGGATCTCTTCCTATCAAATTCAACACATTATCTAGGAGAGGGATATAGAAACCATCTAGTACCTTGGATCTTGCAGTCCTCCGTAGAAGGTTTCCTCATAGCCGACAGTGGGCTTGCATCATTAAATCTTGGTCGATTGATTCTACATGTGTTCAATACCATCTCATCTATGCACACCCAATAGATTTTACCGGGTACCTTGGGTTCCATATTCCTCATTGGTGGGTCCCCTTGCATATGTTAATGTTATACATCAATGACCGATAATCAGATGATTTCTACTATGCTCGACATCAACTCATCTATTCTCATGACATAGATTGCTACCATCAGGGTTTGGGACGAAGACTTTGGGTTTGGGGACACATCATTCCTTTACAACATCCCCTCCCAAGTTGTGATGGACTATATCACTTGTATATGAAGACCTTGGGGGTTCTCTCCTCAGTGCTCGTTGTCTTCCTGATATCTATATGTCATGTCATAGATCCACATTCTATTTGTTGGTGGCTATGATTATGTTCCCGTGTTAAGAACCAAATATCAATATAGCATAGAAAAACCTCAAAATAAG